>CALSEO010000010.1:0-81476 GCA_943735915.1 Pherbina coryleti | reverse complement strand
AAAAACCTTTAGCATGTCGTTCTGTTTATGCTCTAAACAAACGTCCATGCTAATATACACACACATACACACATTTATTCAAGAAACGACAGTAAAAATGTTTTAAACGCAAGCACAAGAAGATCATGCAAACTTATTAATTATATCAATACACACACACATTCATACGATTAGAAAAAAATTAATTCAAAAATATATGTTATAGATAAGTAAAAATAAATACATACCTTGAAAATACCTTTTTCGGTTTGCACGGATCTTTATTTTTTTAAAACAACGAACGATGTGTGTTTCTTATCAACACAAACTCGCGAACCGCACTTTACTATGATCACGCACAAACTGAAAAATATACCTTCATTGTAGGTAAAGAAAGAAGCACAAAATAAAAAACACATCATAGTGGCGGAGAAGTTGTATATGTTGGGGTGAGTTTTTGTTGGTAAATTTTTTCTGTATTGTAGTTGTCGTTGGTAAGTTTAGTGTGTGGATAACTGTATAAGTTGGGGTAAGTTTGTTGTATATGTTGTTGGTAGGTTTGGGTAGGTTTGTTGTATTTGTCGTTGGTAGGTTTTGTACTGTGTTGGTAAGTTTTGTTGCTAGCTTTTGTGTTTTTCTTCAGTCATTGTTAAATTATTCTTTTCAGTCAGTGCTAGCTTTTTGGTCAGTGTTAAATTGTTTGTTTCCTAGTGTTAGTATAAGGTTTTAATTTAAGTATTTTCCTAGTATTGGTCCTCTTTGTGTTTTTTCTGACTAATTCTTCTTAATGTTTTCTTTGTTAGTGTCTTGTAGTTCTTCTTAATGTTTTCTTTGTTAGTGTCTTGTAGTTCCTAGTATGTTTCTTCAGTTAGTGTTTTTCATTTCTTCTTAGTGTGTGTCTCTTAGTGTGTTTCTCTGTTAGTGTCTTGTATGGGATTTTTTCAGTGGCTCATATTTCCTGTGTTTTTTCGGTTAATTCTGCTTTTCAGTTAGTGTCTTATTCTTCTTAGTGTGTGTCTCTTAGTATGTTTCTTGGTTATTGTCTTATATGTGTTTTTTTTCCAGATTTTGTCAGGTTTTTCAGAGTGTGTTTATCCTTAGTCAGTTTTTCTTAGTGTGCTTTTTTGTTAGTGTCTTATATGTATTTTATCCAGTTAGTGGCTCATATTTCCTCTCTGTGTTTTTCTGGTTAATTCTTCATAGTGTGTTTCTCTTAGTATGTTATTCAGTTAGTGTCTTATTCTTCTTAGTGTGTTTTTCCAGTTAGTGGCTCATATTTCCCCTCTGTGTTTTTTTGGTTAATTCTTCATAGTGTGTTTCTTTTAGTATGTTATTCAGTTAGTGTCTTATTCTTCTTAGTGTGTTTTTCCAGTTAGTGTCTTATTCAATTAGCGTTTTTTGTTCCTTTCTTAATGTGTGTGTCTTTTAGTGTGTTGTTCGGTTATATGTGTTTTTCAGTTCTTTAGTTAGTGGCATATATTCTTAGTGTTTTTTCAGTTAGTGTCTTATATGTATGTAACTCATATTTCCTTTCTGTGCTGTTTCAGTTAATTCTTCTAAGTATGTTTCTCTTTGTGTATTTTTCAGTTAGTGTTTTATTCCTCCTAGCATTTTTCTTCAGTTATTTTTTTATTCCTACTAAGTGTGTTTCTTGGATTGTTTGTGTGTCATAGTAGTGTTGGGTTTAAAGTTTACAGTTATTTGTTGTCGTAATGTTTCGTTTTGGTATGTTTTCTCGAATGTTCTTTCTTAGTATGTTATTTAGTGTGTTTTTCTTTTTATGTTTTCTCTTCAGTGTGTTTCGGTTTTTCTTCTTTTCTTCTTAATGTTGTGTTTTTTCGATTTTTCCCTTTAGTGTGTATATCGGTATGTGTTTTGTTTTGTGTGTGTTTTTTCTTAGTGTGTGTTTTTTCTTAGTGTGTGTTTTTTCTGTTAGTGTCTGAATATATGTCTCGATTTTTTTCTTTTTAGTGTGTTATTGGTAAGTGTCTTGGTTTTCGTTTTAATGTAATTTTTGTTAATGTCTTTAGAAATGTCTTCTGTCCATGTTTTTGTCAAAAAAAATATTATTTGGTTAAAGGTTGTTAAAGAGGTTTGTTCAGATTTTTTGGTGTGGCAGAGAGATTTTTTTGGGTTGATGTGGCAGAGCGTTTTTAGGTTGGTGTGGCAGAGATATTTTTAGGTTGGTGTGGCAGAGAGATTCTTAGGTTGGTGTGGCAGAGAGTTTTTTAGGTTGGTGTGGCAGAGAGATTTTTTTAAGATTGGTGTGATATAGTAATTTTTGTGATAAAGTTTTTTGTATTATTTGGAGTTTATTTTATATAAAATATTTAATTTTGAGTTTTGTTTTAGTTTTAATTTTTTAATTTAGAGTTTAATCTTATATTATTTATTTTATATTAATTTTATATTATATTTTAAAATTTATTTTAATCATAAATTATTTTATATTGTAATTTATGTTGTAATTTTTGTGTTTCATTATTTAATTTATTTTATTTTAATTGTTTTATTTTAATTGTTTTAGTTTATTATATATATTATTTATTTTTATTCTTTAATTTATTTCTTAAATTTATTTTTCATATTTTTGATTTATTTTATTTTATTTATTTTATTTATTTTATTTATTTTATTTATTTTATTTATTTTATTTATTTTATTTATTTTATTTATTTTATTTATTTTATTTATTTTATTTATTTTATTTATTTTATTTATTTAATTTTATTTTATTTATTTTATTTATTTTATTTATTTTATTTATTTTATTTATTTTATTTATTTTATTTATTTTATTTATTTTATTTATTTTATTTATTTTATTTATTTTCTTATTTTATTTATTTTATTTATTTTATTTATTTTATTTATTTTATTTATTTTATTTATTTTATTTATTTTATTTATTTTATTTATTTTATTTATTTTACTTATTTTATTTATTTTATTTATTTTATTTATTTTATTTATTTTATTTATTTTATTTATTTTATTTATTTTATTTATTTTATTTATTTTATTTATTTTATTTATTTTATTTATTTTATTTATTTTATTTATTTTATTTATTTTATTTATTTTATTTATTTTATTTATTTTATTTATTTTATTTATTTTATTTATTTATTTTATTAATTTTATTTTATTTGTTTTATTTATTGGCGAGATGGTAGAGATTTTGTGGTATGGTGAGGTGGTAGAGAGTTTTGGGTTTAGGTTTGTGGCCTATAATTGGAGTATTTTTAAAATTATTGTGTAAAAGAGGGTCTCCTCCCATCAAAAAAGCGCGATCTGATATTTGCACTTATGTTTAAGTTAACCCACTCTTGGGATTATTTTATTGATTAAAGGTGATAGAAAACAAGCCTGTAATTTCCATCATCTTTTCATCAATTTCTTTCTAAAAAACACTTTTCCCTACTCTGCTAAAACAATCCAGTATGGACAACAACCGACTTCATATGTTTTAGTGAAAATAAAACATATAAAACAGCAGCTATACATACCAAACTATAATGCAAACCTAGTCGAAAATATTTAAACCTTTAACACGTAAGAAACGCTACGATGTAATCCAATGAGAGAAATAAAAAACAAAGAACTAAGTTCGATATTATATAACTCTCATTTTTGGGTTACATTGCCTCCTAATTCAACAAAAATAGCATCACATTGCTACAATGTGCTCCAAATGGAGACACAATTCCTAGGCATTTACGCGACAAAACGCTGTAATACATCCCACTACTGCCACTAGTGAATCTCAATACATAAAACATATACTTATTATAGGGTTAGCTACATATTGGATACACCAGTTCTGGCTCCCAATACATAGAACTTATACCTATTATGGAGTTAGCCATATACTGGGTACACCAGTTGTGTCTCTCAATATACAGAACTTATACCTATTATGGAGTTAGTCATATATTGGAGACACCAGTTGTGGCGATGTATATGCCACGACATCTAACTAATCATTTCCCTATAAAAAAATTTTTCATATTTTTAAACTATGAAAACCTATGAAAAGTGCAGAAAAATCAGATTTTTTCATTTACTACTCATTGATGAGATGAGTCTCCTTTTTTAATTATTTACGTATTTACATCAAGAGATAAATACCCCTGATGTATTACAAAAAGTTATTTGGGTCTTTTCTGTCTACAACGTTCTTGCGACGCATCCATACCATTAGTTGCTAACAGTCTCATAACATAAGTATGAGACCGTCTGCAAAAAACTATACAGACACCGTACACAAAAAGCTATAAACAAGAAAACCACTGGTGATTCCTCATGCATGTCAATCCCGCGTTATTTCATTAACTCGAAATAACCCGTGTTACTTCATTAACTCGAAATAACATTCGATTGGCACTCATAGAAGGAAACCACTGGTAATCTCCCATGCACGCTCATCGATGAAAAAGATCAACAACGACCGCACATGGAAAACTATAGTTTTTTTTAAATTTATTGATTTTAATTTTTGTTATGTTTTTGATTTTAGTTTTATAAGGTTTTGAGCTGTGTGTGAAAGGCAAACATTTTTGCTAAAGAGCATCACACTGGTTCTCTTTAGCCGCCTCGAAAATCCCCACAAAAAGCCTAAAAGATTTAAAGAGACGGGTATCCCCCACTTCCCTATAGTTTCATCCAAAGTCACTCAAACAAATGGTGACTAGTGGACCAGAGGAAAATGTGGCACTCCGGTAATGTTAATATATGTGGGTTTGCTCTCTGAAGGAGATTCAATGACAGAGGTGGCCATCCCTTTATCTGTCAGGGGCACACTCTTTTGGAACTTTCCTGTCATCCCCAAATCTTAAAATACATTACATACTTAATAACTAATGTTAGTATTTAATACGAACATTGGAACTTATATACTAAGTCCCAGAAAGACTGCATGGGACAAGAATGGCCTAGTACTACTTTCTATAATGTTGATCGTTTTTAAGGCTACGAGAATTAATGAAGTATTTCTGGATAAAATTCATAAATACTTCCTCAATAATCTACCTCAACGTTCTCCATTATCAGACAGGGTAGATTTTAATATTAAACAAACCCCACAGACAAGGTTGTTCAATGGCCCACCCCTCAGTCGAACCTCGTATTGGCCATTAGAGGTTATGGACTGCGACCTTCCTAAAGACACAACTAGATGGTAACATCAAGTTCTTTGATGTGTGTATGGCAAAGCGTATCAACACTTTGTTCCTCCCAAAAGCTGCGAGCCGGCCCGCAACCTTTGTTAAAAACAACATTGATAATTTTAAACAAAGTGTCAACGCACTTTGCCAAAGGGAGCTAGAGACGGGTCAATTTACTAAAAGCCACTAAGTCCTGTCTGTGTCCGTAGTCATCTAACTACACTCAAAGTGAGAGCATAAATAACTTACTCTCACTGAGTATCAGTTAACTTGAGATAAGAATAAAATCATTCTCATCTCAAGTCTAGCTACTGTCAACTAATTTTACCTATTCAAAATCTAATCTGTTCTTACATATAAAATTATATTAAAATATATAATAAATAAAAAATATGTAATAAAAATAAAAAATACCAAAAAATAAGTATAAGTAATAAACAAAAAAATAAATTAAAGAGTGATTAAAAATAAAGGAGGAAGAAGCTTTTAATAAATAACTATAAGATAAAAAAATAAAAAGCGACTAAAAATAAAGAAGGAAGAAACTTAGGAGAAATAATAAATAATATACTATAAATAATTAATGAATAATAATAATTGATAACCAGATAATTTACTATCTGAAATAAAAAAATTTTTAATTATATATTATTATAAACCTAGCTCATCTAAAAAAGAGAGAGAATGGTGGGTTTATTGGAAAACATTTTTTGGGATGTTGGGATAGGATTTCCAGTTGTTAAGTGGGAGCTTAACAATAGGAATTAAAGAAGCTGTAAAAATTTAAAGATATTCAGCCCGGTGAAAAAAGTGAAAAACGACCTATTACCTAATGCCTGAATTAAAGCCGTGTAGGCGCGTGGGTTTCCTTTAAGTACTTTTCGCTTACCACCAAGTAAGCTCATCAGAAGGATTTAAAAATGAAAATATTCTATCAACCCTCTATAGCCTGAATGTTACACATTCAAAAAATCTAAGGCTAAACAAAAAGAAAATTTCCCAGAAAAAAGACATACATACATAATAAAAACCTTTAGCATGTCGTTCTGTTTATGCTCTAAACAAACGTCCATGCTAATATACACACACATACACACATTTATTCAAGAAACGACAGTAAAAATGTTTTAAACGCAAGCACAAGAAGATCATGCAAACTTATTAATTATATCAATACACACACACATTCATACGATTAGAAAAAAATTAATTCAAAAATATATGTTATAGATAAGTAAAAATAAATACATACCTTGAAAATACCTTTTTCGGTTTGCACGGATCTTTATTTTTTTAAAACAACGAACGATGTGTGTTTCTTATCAACACAAACTCGCGAACCGCACTTTACTATGATCACGCACAAACTGAAAAATATACCTTCATTGTAGGTAAAGAAAGAAGCACAAAATAAAAAACACATCATAGTGGCGGAGAAGTTGTATATGTTGGGGTGAGTTTTTGTTGGTAAATTTTTTCTGTATTGTAGTTGTCGTTGGTAAGTTTAGTGTGTGGATAACTGTATAAGTTGGGGTAAGTTTGTTGTATATGTTGTTGGTAGGTTTGGGTAGGTTTGTTGTATTTGTCGTTGGTAGGTTTTGTACTGTGTTGGTAAGTTTTGTTGCTAGCTTTTGTGTTTTTCTTCAGTCATTGTTAAATTATTCTTTTCAGTCAGTGCTAGCTTTTTGGTCAGTGTTAAATTGTTTGTTTCCTAGTGTTAGTATAAGGTTTTAATTTAAGTATTTTCCTAGTATTGGTCCTCTTTGTGTTTTTTCTGACTAATTCTTCTTAATGTTTTCTTTGTTAGTGTCTTGTAGTTCTTCTTAATGTTTTCTTTGTTAGTGTCTTGTAGTTCCTAGTATGTTTCTTCAGTTAGTGTTTTTCATTTCTTCTTAGTGTGTGTCTCTTAGTGTGTTTCTCTGTTAGTGTCTTGTATGGGATTTTTTCAGTGGCTCATATTTCCTGTGTTTTTTCGGTTAATTCTGCTTTTCAGTTAGTGTCTTATTCTTCTTAGTGTGTGTCTCTTAGTATGTTTCTTGGTTATTGTCTTATATGTGTTTTTTTTCCAGATTTTGTCAGGTTTTTCAGAGTGTGTTTATCCTTAGTCAGTTTTTCTTAGTGTGCTTTTTTGTTAGTGTCTTATATGTATTTTATCCAGTTAGTGGCTCATATTTCCTCTCTGTGTTTTTCTGGTTAATTCTTCATAGTGTGTTTCTCTTAGTATGTTATTCAGTTAGTGTCTTATTCTTCTTAGTGTGTTTTTCCAGTTAGTGGCTCATATTTCCCCTCTGTGTTTTTTTGGTTAATTCTTCATAGTGTGTTTCTTTTAGTATGTTATTCAGTTAGTGTCTTATTCTTCTTAGTGTGTTTTTCCAGTTAGTGTCTTATTCAATTAGCGTTTTTTGTTCCTTTCTTAATGTGTGTGTCTTTTAGTGTGTTGTTCGGTTATATGTGTTTTTCAGTTCTTTAGTTAGTGGCATATATTCTTAGTGTTTTTTCAGTTAGTGTCTTATATGTATGTAACTCATATTTCCTTTCTGTGCTGTTTCAGTTAATTCTTCTAAGTATGTTTCTCTTTGTGTATTTTTCAGTTAGTGTTTTATTCCTCCTAGCATTTTTCTTCAGTTATTTTTTTATTCCTACTAAGTGTGTTTCTTGGATTGTTTGTGTGTCATAGTAGTGTTGGGTTTAAAGTTTACAGTTATTTGTTGTCGTAATGTTTCGTTTTGGTATGTTTTCTCGAATGTTCTTTCTTAGTATGTTATTTAGTGTGTTTTTCTTTTTATGTTTTCTCTTCAGTGTGTTTCGGTTTTTCTTCTTTTCTTCTTAATGTTGTGTTTTTTCGATTTTTCCCTTTAGTGTGTATATCGGTATGTGTTTTGTTTTGTGTGTGTTTTTTCTTAGTGTGTGTTTTTTCTTAGTGTGTGTTTTTTCTGTTAGTGTCTGAATATATGTCTCGATTTTTTTCTTTTTAGTGTGTTATTGGTAAGTGTCTTGGTTTTCGTTTTAATGTAATTTTTGTTAATGTCTTTAGAAATGTCTTCTGTCCATGTTTTTGTCAAAAAAAATATTATTTGGTTAAAGGTTGTTAAAGAGGTTTGTTCAGATTTTTTGGTGTGGCAGAGAGATTTTTTTGGGTTGATGTGGCAGAGCGTTTTTAGGTTGGTGTGGCAGAGATATTTTTAGGTTGGTGTGGCAGAGAGATTCTTAGGTTGGTGTGGCAGAGAGTTTTTTAGGTTGGTGTGGCAGAGAGATTTTTTTAAGATTGGTGTGATATAGTAATTTTTGTGATAAAGTTTTTTGTATTATTTGGAGTTTATTTTATATAAAATATTTAATTTTGAGTTTTGTTTTAGTTTTAATTTTTTAATTTAGAGTTTAATCTTATATTATTTATTTTATATTAATTTTATATTATATTTTAAAATTTATTTTAATCATAAATTATTTTATATTGTAATTTATGTTGTAATTTTTGTGTTTCATTATTTAATTTATTTTATTTTAATTGTTTTATTTTAATTGTTTTAGTTTATTATATATATTATTTATTTTTATTCTTTAATTTATTTCTTAAATTTATTTTTCATATTTTTGATTTATTTTATTTTATTTATTTTATTTATTTTATTTATTTTATTTATTTTATTTATTTTATTTATTTTATTTATTTTATTTATTTTATTTATTTTATTTATTTTATTTATTTTATTTATTTTATTTATTTAATTTTATTTTATTTATTTTATTTATTTTATTTATTTTATTTATTTTATTTATTTTATTTATTTTATTTATTTTATTTATTTTATTTATTTTATTTATTTTATTTATTTTCTTATTTTATTTATTTTATTTATTTTATTTATTTTATTTATTTTATTTATTTTATTTATTTTATTTATTTTATTTATTTTATTTATTTTATTTATTTTACTTATTTTATTTATTTTATTTATTTTATTTATTTTATTTATTTTATTTATTTTATTTATTTTATTTATTTTATTTATTTTATTTATTTTATTTATTTTATTTATTTTATTTATTTTATTTATTTTATTTATTTTATTTATTTTATTTATTTTATTTATTTTATTTATTTTATTTATTTTATTTATTTTATTTATTTATTTTATTAATTTTATTTTATTTGTTTTATTTATTGGCGAGATGGTAGAGATTTTGTGGTATGGTGAGGTGGTAGAGAGTTTTGGGTTTAGGTTTGTGGCCTATAATTGGAGTATTTTTAAAATTATTGTGTAAAAGAGGGTCTCCTCCCATCAAAAAAGCGCGATCTGATATTTGCACTTATGTTTAAGTTAACCCACTCTTGGGATTATTTTATTGATTAAAGGTGATAGAAAACAAGCCTGTAATTTCCATCATCTTTTCATCAATTTCTTTCTAAAAAACACTTTTCCCTACTCTGCTAAAACAATCCAGTATGGACAACAACCGACTTCATATGTTTTAGTGAAAATAAAACATATAAAACAGCAGCTATACATACCAAACTATAATGCAAACCTAGTCGAAAATATTTAAACCTTTAACACGTAAGAAACGCTACGATGTAATCCAATGAGAGAAATAAAAAACAAAGAACTAAGTTCGATATTATATAACTCTCATTTTTGGGTTACATTGCCTCCTAATTCAACAAAAATAGCATCACATTGCTACAATGTGCTCCAAATGGAGACACAATTCCTAGGCATTTACGCGACAAAACGCTGTAATACATCCCACTACTGCCACTAGTGAATCTCAATACATAAAACATATACTTATTATAGGGTTAGCTACATATTGGATACACCAGTTCTGGCTCCCAATACATAGAACTTATACCTATTATGGAGTTAGCCATATACTGGGTACACCAGTTGTGTCTCTCAATATACAGAACTTATACCTATTATGGAGTTAGTCATATATTGGAGACACCAGTTGTGGCGATGTATATGCCACGACATCTAACTAATCATTTCCCTATAAAAAAATTTTTCATATTTTTAAACTATGAAAACCTATGAAAAGTGCAGAAAAATCAGATTTTTTCATTTACTACTCATTGATGAGATGAGTCTCCTTTTTTAATTATTTACGTATTTACATCAAGAGATAAATACCCCTGATGTATTACAAAAAGTTATTTGGGTCTTTTCTGTCTACAACGTTCTTGCGACGCATCCATACCATTAGTTGCTAACAGTCTCATAACATAAGTATGAGACCGTCTGCAAAAAACTATACAGACACCGTACACAAAAAGCTATAAACAAGAAAACCACTGGTGATTCCTCATGCATGTCAATCCCGCGTTATTTCATTAACTCGAAATAACCCGTGTTACTTCATTAACTCGAAATAACATTCGATTGGCACTCATAGAAGGAAACCACTGGTAATCTCCCATGCACGCTCATCGATGAAAAAGATCAACAACGACCGCACATGGAAAACTATAGTTTTTTTTAAATTTATTGATTTTAATTTTTGTTATGTTTTTGATTTTAGTTTTATAAGGTTTTGAGCTGTGTGTGAAAGGCAAACATTTTTGCTAAAGAGCATCACACTGGTTCTCTTTAGCCGCCTCGAAAATCCCCACAAAAAGCCTAAAAGATTTAAAGAGACGGGTATCCCCCACTTCCCTATAGTTTCATCCAAAGTCACTCAAACAAATGGTGACTAGTGGACCAGAGGAAAATGTGGCACTCCGGTAATGTTAATATATGTGGGTTTGCTCTCTGAAGGAGATTCAATGACAGAGGTGGCCATCCCTTTATCTGTCAGGGGCACACTCTTTTGGAACTTTCCTGTCATCCCCAAATCTTAAAATACATTACATACTTAATAACTAATGTTAGTATTTAATACGAACATTGGAACTTATATACTAAGTCCCAGAAAGACTGCATGGGACAAGAATGGCCTAGTACTACTTTCTATAATGTTGATCGTTTTTAAGGCTACGAGAATTAATGAAGTATTTCTGGATAAAATTCATAAATACTTCCTCAATAATCTACCTCAACGTTCTCCATTATCAGACAGGGTAGATTTTAATATTAAACAAACCCCACAGACAAGGTTGTTCAATGGCCCACCCCTCAGTCGAACCTCGTATTGGCCATTAGAGGTTATGGACTGCGACCTTCCTAAAGACACAACTAGATGGTAACATCAAGTTCTTTGATGTGTGTATGGCAAAGCGTATCAACACTTTGTTCCTCCCAAAAGCTGCGAGCCGGCCCGCAACCTTTGTTAAAAACAACATTGATAATTTTAAACAAAGTGTCAACGCACTTTGCCAAAGGGAGCTAGAGACGGGTCAATTTACTAAAAGCCACTAAGTCCTGTCTGTGTCCGTAGTCATCTAACTACACTCAAAGTGAGAGCATAAATAACTTACTCTCACTGAGTATCAGTTAACTTGAGATAAGAATAAAATCATTCTCATCTCAAGTCTAGCTACTGTCAACTAATTTTACCTATTCAAAATCTAATCTGTTCTTACATATAAAATTATATTAAAATATATAATAAATAAAAAATATGTAATAAAAATAAAAAATACCAAAAAATAAGTATAAGTAATAAACAAAAAAATAAATTAAAGAGTGATTAAAAATAAAGGAGGAAGAAGCTTTTAATAAATAACTATAAGATAAAAAAATAAAAAGCGACTAAAAATAAAGAAGGAAGAAACTTAGGAGAAATAATAAATAATATACTATAAATAATTAATGAATAATAATAATTGATAACCAGATAATTTACTATCTGAAATAAAAAAATTTTTAATTATATATTATTATAAACCTAGCTCATCTAAAAAAGAGAGAGAATGGTGGGTTTATTGGAAAACATTTTTTGGGATGTTGGGATAGGATTTCCAGTTGTTAAGTGGGAGCTTAACAATAGGAATTAAAGAAGCTGTAAAAATTTAAAGATATTCAGCCCGGTGAAAAAAGTGAAAAACGACCTATTACCTAATGCCTGAATTAAAGCCGTGTAGGCGCGTGGGTTTCCTTTAAGTACTTTTCGCTTACCACCAAGTAAGCTCATCAGAAGGATTTAAAAATGAAAATATTCTATCAACCCTCTATAGCCTGAATGTTACACATTCAAAAAATCTAAGGCTAAACAAAAAGAAAATTTCCCAGAAAAAAGACATACATACATAATAAAAACCTTTAGCATGTCGTTCTGTTTATGCTCTAAACAAACGTCCATGCTAATATACACACACATACACACATTTATTCAAGAAACGACAGTAAAAATGTTTTAAACGCAAGCACAAGAAGATCATGCAAACTTATTAATTATATCAATACACACACACATTCATACGATTAGAAAAAAATTAATTCAAAAATATATGTTATAGATAAGTAAAAATAAATACATACCTTGAAAATACCTTTTTCGGTTTGCACGGATCTTTATTTTTTTAAAACAACGAACGATGTGTGTTTCTTATCAACACAAACTCGCGAACCGCACTTTACTATGATCACGCACAAACTGAAAAATATACCTTCATTGTAGGTAAAGAAAGAAGCACAAAATAAAAAACACATCATAGTGGCGGAGAAGTTGTATATGTTGGGGTGAGTTTTTGTTGGTAAATTTTTTCTGTATTGTAGTTGTCGTTGGTAAGTTTAGTGTGTGGATAACTGTATAAGTTGGGGTAAGTTTGTTGTATATGTTGTTGGTAGGTTTGGGTAGGTTTGTTGTATTTGTCGTTGGTAGGTTTTGTACTGTGTTGGTAAGTTTTGTTGCTAGCTTTTGTGTTTTTCTTCAGTCATTGTTAAATTATTCTTTTCAGTCAGTGCTAGCTTTTTGGTCAGTGTTAAATTGTTTGTTTCCTAGTGTTAGTATAAGGTTTTAATTTAAGTATTTTCCTAGTATTGGTCCTCTTTGTGTTTTTTCTGACTAATTCTTCTTAATGTTTTCTTTGTTAGTGTCTTGTAGTTCTTCTTAATGTTTTCTTTGTTAGTGTCTTGTAGTTCCTAGTATGTTTCTTCAGTTAGTGTTTTTCATTTCTTCTTAGTGTGTGTCTCTTAGTGTGTTTCTCTGTTAGTGTCTTGTATGGGATTTTTTCAGTGGCTCATATTTCCTGTGTTTTTTCGGTTAATTCTGCTTTTCAGTTAGTGTCTTATTCTTCTTAGTGTGTGTCTCTTAGTATGTTTCTTGGTTATTGTCTTATATGTGTTTTTTTTCCAGATTTTGTCAGGTTTTTCAGAGTGTGTTTATCCTTAGTCAGTTTTTCTTAGTGTGCTTTTTTGTTAGTGTCTTATATGTATTTTATCCAGTTAGTGGCTCATATTTCCTCTCTGTGTTTTTCTGGTTAATTCTTCATAGTGTGTTTCTCTTAGTATGTTATTCAGTTAGTGTCTTATTCTTCTTAGTGTGTTTTTCCAGTTAGTGGCTCATATTTCCCCTCTGTGTTTTTTTGGTTAATTCTTCATAGTGTGTTTCTTTTAGTATGTTATTCAGTTAGTGTCTTATTCTTCTTAGTGTGTTTTTCCAGTTAGTGTCTTATTCAATTAGCGTTTTTTGTTCCTTTCTTAATGTGTGTGTCTTTTAGTGTGTTGTTCGGTTATATGTGTTTTTCAGTTCTTTAGTTAGTGGCATATATTCTTAGTGTTTTTTCAGTTAGTGTCTTATATGTATGTAACTCATATTTCCTTTCTGTGCTGTTTCAGTTAATTCTTCTAAGTATGTTTCTCTTTGTGTATTTTTCAGTTAGTGTTTTATTCCTCCTAGCATTTTTCTTCAGTTATTTTTTTATTCCTACTAAGTGTGTTTCTTGGATTGTTTGTGTGTCATAGTAGTGTTGGGTTTAAAGTTTACAGTTATTTGTTGTCGTAATGTTTCGTTTTGGTATGTTTTCTCGAATGTTCTTTCTTAGTATGTTATTTAGTGTGTTTTTCTTTTTATGTTTTCTCTTCAGTGTGTTTCGGTTTTTCTTCTTTTCTTCTTAATGTTGTGTTTTTTCGATTTTTCCCTTTAGTGTGTATATCGGTATGTGTTTTGTTTTGTGTGTGTTTTTTCTTAGTGTGTGTTTTTTCTTAGTGTGTGTTTTTTCTGTTAGTGTCTGAATATATGTCTCGATTTTTTTCTTTTTAGTGTGTTATTGGTAAGTGTCTTGGTTTTCGTTTTAATGTAATTTTTGTTAATGTCTTTAGAAATGTCTTCTGTCCATGTTTTTGTCAAAAAAAATATTATTTGGTTAAAGGTTGTTAAAGAGGTTTGTTCAGATTTTTTGGTGTGGCAGAGAGATTTTTTTGGGTTGATGTGGCAGAGCGTTTTTAGGTTGGTGTGGCAGAGATATTTTTAGGTTGGTGTGGCAGAGAGATTCTTAGGTTGGTGTGGCAGAGAGTTTTTTAGGTTGGTGTGGCAGAGAGATTTTTTTAAGATTGGTGTGATATAGTAATTTTTGTGATAAAGTTTTTTGTATTATTTGGAGTTTATTTTATATAAAATATTTAATTTTGAGTTTTGTTTTAGTTTTAATTTTTTAATTTAGAGTTTAATCTTATATTATTTATTTTATATTAATTTTATATTATATTTTAAAATTTATTTTAATCATAAATTATTTTATATTGTAATTTATGTTGTAATTTTTGTGTTTCATTATTTAATTTATTTTATTTTAATTGTTTTATTTTAATTGTTTTAGTTTATTATATATATTATTTATTTTTATTCTTTAATTTATTTCTTAAATTTATTTTTCATATTTTTGATTTATTTTATTTTATTTATTTTATTTATTTTATTTATTTTATTTATTTTATTTATTTTATTTATTTTATTTATTTTATTTATTTTATTTATTTTATTTATTTTATTTATTTTATTTATTTTATTTATTTAATTTTATTTTATTTATTTTATTTATTTTATTTATTTTATTTATTTTATTTATTTTATTTATTTTATTTATTTTATTTATTTTATTTATTTTATTTATTTTATTTATTTTCTTATTTTATTTATTTTATTTATTTTATTTATTTTATTTATTTTATTTATTTTATTTATTTTATTTATTTTATTTATTTTATTTATTTTATTTATTTTACTTATTTTATTTATTTTATTTATTTTATTTATTTTATTTATTTTATTTATTTTATTTATTTTATTTATTTTATTTATTTTATTTATTTTATTTATTTTATTTATTTTATTTATTTTATTTATTTTATTTATTTTATTTATTTTATTTATTTTATTTATTTTATTTATTTTATTTATTTTATTTATTTTATTTATTTATTTTATTAATTTTATTTTATTTGTTTTATTTATTGGCGAGATGGTAGAGATTTTGTGGTATGGTGAGGTGGTAGAGAGTTTTGGGTTTAGGTTTGTGGCCTATAATTGGAGTATTTTTAAAATTATTGTGTAAAAGAGGGTCTCCTCCCATCAAAAAAGCGCGATCTGATATTTGCACTTATGTTTAAGTTAACCCACTCTTGGGATTATTTTATTGATTAAAGGTGATAGAAAACAAGCCTGTAATTTCCATCATCTTTTCATCAATTTCTTTCTAAAAAACACTTTTCCCTACTCTGCTAAAACAATCCAGTATGGACAACAACCGACTTCATATGTTTTAGTGAAAATAAAACATATAAAACAGCAGCTATACATACCAAACTATAATGCAAACCTAGTCGAAAATATTTAAACCTTTAACACGTAAGAAACGCTACGATGTAATCCAATGAGAGAAATAAAAAACAAAGAACTAAGTTCGATATTATATAACTCTCATTTTTGGGTTACATTGCCTCCTAATTCAACAAAAATAGCATCACATTGCTACAATGTGCTCCAAATGGAGACACAATTCCTAGGCATTTACGCGACAAAACGCTGTAATACATCCCACTACTGCCACTAGTGAATCTCAATACATAAAACATATACTTATTATAGGGTTAGCTACATATTGGATACACCAGTTCTGGCTCCCAATACATAGAACTTATACCTATTATGGAGTTAGCCATATACTGGGTACACCAGTTGTGTCTCTCAATATACAGAACTTATACCTATTATGGAGTTAGTCATATATTGGAGACACCAGTTGTGGCGATGTATATGCCACGACATCTAACTAATCATTTCCCTATAAAAAAATTTTTCATATTTTTAAACTATGAAAACCTATGAAAAGTGCAGAAAAATCAGATTTTTTCATTTACTACTCATTGATGAGATGAGTCTCCTTTTTTAATTATTTACGTATTTACATCAAGAGATAAATACCCCTGATGTATTACAAAAAGTTATTTGGGTCTTTTCTGTCTACAACGTTCTTGCGACGCATCCATACCATTAGTTGCTAACAGTCTCATAACATAAGTATGAGACCGTCTGCAAAAAACTATACAGACACCGTACACAAAAAGCTATAAACAAGAAAACCACTGGTGATTCCTCATGCATGTCAATCCCGCGTTATTTCATTAACTCGAAATAACCCGTGTTACTTCATTAACTCGAAATAACATTCGATTGGCACTCATAGAAGGAAACCACTGGTAATCTCCCATGCACGCTCATCGATGAAAAAGATCAACAACGACCGCACATGGAAAACTATAGTTTTTTTTAAATTTATTGATTTTAATTTTTGTTATGTTTTTGATTTTAGTTTTATAAGGTTTTGAGCTGTGTGTGAAAGGCAAACATTTTTGCTAAAGAGCATCACACTGGTTCTCTTTAGCCGCCTCGAAAATCCCCACAAAAAGCCTAAAAGATTTAAAGAGACGGGTATCCCCCACTTCCCTATAGTTTCATCCAAAGTCACTCAAACAAATGGTGACTAGTGGACCAGAGGAAAATGTGGCACTCCGGTAATGTTAATATATGTGGGTTTGCTCTCTGAAGGAGATTCAATGACAGAGGTGGCCATCCCTTTATCTGTCAGGGGCACACTCTTTTGGAACTTTCCTGTCATCCCCAAATCTTAAAATACATTACATACTTAATAACTAATGTTAGTATTTAATACGAACATTGGAACTTATATACTAAGTCCCAGAAAGACTGCATGGGACAAGAATGGCCTAGTACTACTTTCTATAATGTTGATCGTTTTTAAGGCTACGAGAATTAATGAAGTATTTCTGGATAAAATTCATAAATACTTCCTCAATAATCTACCTCAACGTTCTCCATTATCAGACAGGGTAGATTTTAATATTAAACAAACCCCACAGACAAGGTTGTTCAATGGCCCACCCCTCAGTCGAACCTCGTATTGGCCATTAGAGGTTATGGACTGCGACCTTCCTAAAGACACAACTAGATGGTAACATCAAGTTCTTTGATGTGTGTATGGCAAAGCGTATCAACACTTTGTTCCTCCCAAAAGCTGCGAGCCGGCCCGCAACCTTTGTTAAAAACAACATTGATAATTTTAAACAAAGTGTCAACGCACTTTGCCAAAGGGAGCTAGAGACGGGTCAATTTACTAAAAGCCACTAAGTCCTGTCTGTGTCCGTAGTCATCTAACTACACTCAAAGTGAGAGCATAAATAACTTACTCTCACTGAGTATCAGTTAACTTGAGATAAGAATAAAATCATTCTCATCTCAAGTCTAGCTACTGTCAACTAATTTTACCTATTCAAAATCTAATCTGTTCTTACATATAAAATTATATTAAAATATATAATAAATAAAAAATATGTAATAAAAATAAAAAATACCAAAAAATAAGTATAAGTAATAAACAAAAAAATAAATTAAAGAGTGATTAAAAATAAAGGAGGAAGAAGCTTTTAATAAATAACTATAAGATAAAAAAATAAAAAGCGACTAAAAATAAAGAAGGAAGAAACTTAGGAGAAATAATAAATAATATACTATAAATAATTAATGAATAATAATAATTGATAACCAGATAATTTACTATCTGAAATAAAAAAATTTTTAATTATATATTATTATAAACCTAGCTCATCTAAAAAAGAGAGAGAATGGTGGGTTTATTGGAAAACATTTTTTGGGATGTTGGGATAGGATTTCCAGTTGTTAAGTGGGAGCTTAACAATAG
This sequence comes from Pherbina coryleti, assembly GCA_943735915.1. Taxonomy (NCBI): domain Eukaryota; kingdom Metazoa; phylum Arthropoda; class Insecta; order Diptera; family Sciomyzidae; genus Pherbina; species Pherbina coryleti. The sequence continues at coordinate 63,233 of CALSEO010000010.1, read as the reverse complement.
GAATTAAAGAAGCTGTAAAAATTTAAAGATATTCAGCCCGGTGAAAAAAGTGAAAAACGACCTATTACCTAATGCCTGAATTAAAGCCGTGTAGGCGCGTGGGTTTCCTTTAAGTACTTTTCGCTTACCACCAAGTAAGCTCATCAGAAGGATTTAAAAATGAAAATATTCTATCAACCCTCTATAGCCTGAATGTTACACATTCAAAAAATCTAAGGCTAAACAAAAAGAAAATTTCCCAGAAAAAAGACATACATACATAATAAAAACCTTTAGCATGTCGTTCTGTTTATGCTCTAAACAAACGTCCATGCTAATATACACACACATACACACATTTATTCAAGAAACGACAGTAAAAATGTTTTAAACGCAAGCACAAGAAGATCATGCAAACTTATTAATTATATCAATACACACACACATTCATACGATTAGAAAAAAATTAATTCAAAAATATATGTTATAGATAAGTAAAAATAAATACATACCTTGAAAATACCTTTTTCGGTTTGCACGGATCTTTATTTTTTTAAAACAACGAACGATGTGTGTTTCTTATCAACACAAACTCGCGAACCGCACTTTACTATGATCACGCACAAACTGAAAAATATACCTTCATTGTAGGTAAAGAAAGAAGCACAAAATAAAAAACACATCATAGTGGCGGAGAAGTTGTATATGTTGGGGTGAGTTTTTGTTGGTAAATTTTTTCTGTATTGTAGTTGTCGTTGGTAAGTTTAGTGTGTGGATAACTGTATAAGTTGGGGTAAGTTTGTTGTATATGTTGTTGGTAGGTTTGGGTAGGTTTGTTGTATTTGTCGTTGGTAGGTTTTGTACTGTGTTGGTAAGTTTTGTTGCTAGCTTTTGTGTTTTTCTTCAGTCATTGTTAAATTATTCTTTTCAGTCAGTGCTAGCTTTTTGGTCAGTGTTAAATTGTTTGTTTCCTAGTGTTAGTATAAGGTTTTAATTTAAGTATTTTCCTAGTATTGGTCCTCTTTGTGTTTTTTCTGACTAATTCTTCTTAATGTTTTCTTTGTTAGTGTCTTGTAGTTCTTCTTAATGTTTTCTTTGTTAGTGTCTTGTAGTTCCTAGTATGTTTCTTCAGTTAGTGTTTTTCATTTCTTCTTAGTGTGTGTCTCTTAGTGTGTTTCTCTGTTAGTGTCTTGTATGGGATTTTTTCAGTGGCTCATATTTCCTGTGTTTTTTCGGTTAATTCTGCTTTTCAGTTAGTGTCTTATTCTTCTTAGTGTGTGTCTCTTAGTATGTTTCTTGGTTATTGTCTTATATGTGTTTTTTTTCCAGATTTTGTCAGGTTTTTCAGAGTGTGTTTATCCTTAGTCAGTTTTTCTTAGTGTGCTTTTTTGTTAGTGTCTTATATGTATTTTATCCAGTTAGTGGCTCATATTTCCTCTCTGTGTTTTTCTGGTTAATTCTTCATAGTGTGTTTCTCTTAGTATGTTATTCAGTTAGTGTCTTATTCTTCTTAGTGTGTTTTTCCAGTTAGTGGCTCATATTTCCCCTCTGTGTTTTTTTGGTTAATTCTTCATAGTGTGTTTCTTTTAGTATGTTATTCAGTTAGTGTCTTATTCTTCTTAGTGTGTTTTTCCAGTTAGTGTCTTATTCAATTAGCGTTTTTTGTTCCTTTCTTAATGTGTGTGTCTTTTAGTGTGTTGTTCGGTTATATGTGTTTTTCAGTTCTTTAGTTAGTGGCATATATTCTTAGTGTTTTTTCAGTTAGTGTCTTATATGTATGTAACTCATATTTCCTTTCTGTGCTGTTTCAGTTAATTCTTCTAAGTATGTTTCTCTTTGTGTATTTTTCAGTTAGTGTTTTATTCCTCCTAGCATTTTTCTTCAGTTATTTTTTTATTCCTACTAAGTGTGTTTCTTGGATTGTTTGTGTGTCATAGTAGTGTTGGGTTTAAAGTTTACAGTTATTTGTTGTCGTAATGTTTCGTTTTGGTATGTTTTCTCGAATGTTCTTTCTTAGTATGTTATTTAGTGTGTTTTTCTTTTTATGTTTTCTCTTCAGTGTGTTTCGGTTTTTCTTCTTTTCTTCTTAATGTTGTGTTTTTTCGATTTTTCCCTTTAGTGTGTATATCGGTATGTGTTTTGTTTTGTGTGTGTTTTTTCTTAGTGTGTGTTTTTTCTTAGTGTGTGTTTTTTCTGTTAGTGTCTGAATATATGTCTCGATTTTTTTCTTTTTAGTGTGTTATTGGTAAGTGTCTTGGTTTTCGTTTTAATGTAATTTTTGTTAATGTCTTTAGAAATGTCTTCTGTCCATGTTTTTGTCAAAAAAAATATTATTTGGTTAAAGGTTGTTAAAGAGGTTTGTTCAGATTTTTTGGTGTGGCAGAGAGATTTTTTTGGGTTGATGTGGCAGAGCGTTTTTAGGTTGGTGTGGCAGAGATATTTTTAGGTTGGTGTGGCAGAGAGATTCTTAGGTTGGTGTGGCAGAGAGTTTTTTAGGTTGGTGTGGCAGAGAGATTTTTTTAAGATTGGTGTGATATAGTAATTTTTGTGATAAAGTTTTTTGTATTATTTGGAGTTTATTTTATATAAAATATTTAATTTTGAGTTTTGTTTTAGTTTTAATTTTTTAATTTAGAGTTTAATCTTATATTATTTATTTTATATTAATTTTATATTATATTTTAAAATTTATTTTAATCATAAATTATTTTATATTGTAATTTATGTTGTAATTTTTGTGTTTCATTATTTAATTTATTTTATTTTAATTGTTTTATTTTAATTGTTTTAGTTTATTATATATATTATTTATTTTTATTCTTTAATTTATTTCTTAAATTTATTTTTCATATTTTTGATTTATTTTATTTTATTTATTTTATTTATTTTATTTATTTTATTTATTTTATTTATTTTATTTATTTTATTTATTTTATTTATTTTATTTATTTTATTTATTTTATTTATTTTATTTATTTTATTTATTTAATTTTATTTTATTTATTTTATTTATTTTATTTATTTTATTTATTTTATTTATTTTATTTATTTTATTTATTTTATTTATTTTATTTATTTTATTTATTTTATTTATTTTCTTATTTTATTTATTTTATTTATTTTATTTATTTTATTTATTTTATTTATTTTATTTATTTTATTTATTTTATTTATTTTATTTATTTTATTTATTTTACTTATTTTATTTATTTTATTTATTTTATTTATTTTATTTATTTTATTTATTTTATTTATTTTATTTATTTTATTTATTTTATTTATTTTATTTATTTTATTTATTTTATTTATTTTATTTATTTTATTTATTTTATTTATTTTATTTATTTTATTTATTTTATTTATTTTATTTATTTTATTTATTTTATTTATTTATTTTATTAATTTTATTTTATTTGTTTTATTTATTGGCGAGATGGTAGAGATTTTGTGGTATGGTGAGGTGGTAGAGAGTTTTGGGTTTAGGTTTGTGGCCTATAATTGGAGTATTTTTAAAATTATTGTGTAAAAGAGGGTCTCCTCCCATCAAAAAAGCGCGATCTGATATTTGCACTTATGTTTAAGTTAACCCACTCTTGGGATTATTTTATTGATTAAAGGTGATAGAAAACAAGCCTGTAATTTCCATCATCTTTTCATCAATTTCTTTCTAAAAAACACTTTTCCCTACTCTGCTAAAACAATCCAGTATGGACAACAACCGACTTCATATGTTTTAGTGAAAATAAAACATATAAAACAGCAGCTATACATACCAAACTATAATGCAAACCTAGTCGAAAATATTTAAACCTTTAACACGTAAGAAACGCTACGATGTAATCCAATGAGAGAAATAAAAAACAAAGAACTAAGTTCGATATTATATAACTCTCATTTTTGGGTTACATTGCCTCCTAATTCAACAAAAATAGCATCACATTGCTACAATGTGCTCCAAATGGAGACACAATTCCTAGGCATTTACGCGACAAAACGCTGTAATACATCCCACTACTGCCACTAGTGAATCTCAATACATAAAACATATACTTATTATAGGGTTAGCTACATATTGGATACACCAGTTCTGGCTCCCAATACATAGAACTTATACCTATTATGGAGTTAGCCATATACTGGGTACACCAGTTGTGTCTCTCAATATACAGAACTTATACCTATTATGGAGTTAGTCATATATTGGAGACACCAGTTGTGGCGATGTATATGCCACGACATCTAACTAATCATTTCCCTATAAAAAAATTTTTCATATTTTTAAACTATGAAAACCTATGAAAAGTGCAGAAAAATCAGATTTTTTCATTTACTACTCATTGATGAGATGAGTCTCCTTTTTTAATTATTTACGTATTTACATCAAGAGATAAATACCCCTGATGTATTACAAAAAGTTATTTGGGTCTTTTCTGTCTACAACGTTCTTGCGACGCATCCATACCATTAGTTGCTAACAGTCTCATAACATAAGTATGAGACCGTCTGCAAAAAACTATACAGACACCGTACACAAAAAGCTATAAACAAGAAAACCACTGGTGATTCCTCATGCATGTCAATCCCGCGTTATTTCATTAACTCGAAATAACCCGTGTTACTTCATTAACTCGAAATAACATTCGATTGGCACTCATAGAAGGAAACCACTGGTAATCTCCCATGCACGCTCATCGATGAAAAAGATCAACAACGACCGCACATGGAAAACTATAGTTTTTTTTAAATTTATTGATTTTAATTTTTGTTATGTTTTTGATTTTAGTTTTATAAGGTTTTGAGCTGTGTGTGAAAGGCAAACATTTTTGCTAAAGAGCATCACACTGGTTCTCTTTAGCCGCCTCGAAAATCCCCACAAAAAGCCTAAAAGATTTAAAGAGACGGGTATCCCCCACTTCCCTATAGTTTCATCCAAAGTCACTCAAACAAATGGTGACTAGTGGACCAGAGGAAAATGTGGCACTCCGGTAATGTTAATATATGTGGGTTTGCTCTCTGAAGGAGATTCAATGACAGAGGTGGCCATCCCTTTATCTGTCAGGGGCACACTCTTTTGGAACTTTCCTGTCATCCCCAAATCTTAAAATACATTACATACTTAATAACTAATGTTAGTATTTAATACGAACATTGGAACTTATATACTAAGTCCCAGAAAGACTGCATGGGACAAGAATGGCCTAGTACTACTTTCTATAATGTTGATCGTTTTTAAGGCTACGAGAATTAATGAAGTATTTCTGGATAAAATTCATAAATACTTCCTCAATAATCTACCTCAACGTTCTCCATTATCAGACAGGGTAGATTTTAATATTAAACAAACCCCACAGACAAGGTTGTTCAATGGCCCACCCCTCAGTCGAACCTCGTATTGGCCATTAGAGGTTATGGACTGCGACCTTCCTAAAGACACAACTAGATGGTAACATCAAGTTCTTTGATGTGTGTATGGCAAAGCGTATCAACACTTTGTTCCTCCCAAAAGCTGCGAGCCGGCCCGCAACCTTTGTTAAAAACAACATTGATAATTTTAAACAAAGTGTCAACGCACTTTGCCAAAGGGAGCTAGAGACGGGTCAATTTACTAAAAGCCACTAAGTCCTGTCTGTGTCCGTAGTCATCTAACTACACTCAAAGTGAGAGCATAAATAACTTACTCTCACTGAGTATCAGTTAACCATCAAGTTCTTTGATGTGTTTGGCAAAGTGTTTCGACACCTTGTTCCGCCCAAAAGCTGCGAGATACCCCGCAACCTTTGTTAAAAACAAAATTTCGAAAACTATTAACAAAGTGTCAACACACTTTGCCAAAAGGGGGCTAAAGACGGGTTATAATCAAAAAGCCACTAAGTCAAGTCCTTGTACGTTGTTCCCTAACAACACTTAAAAATGAGAAGTGAAAAATAACTCACTCTCACCAAGTGTTGTTGACTTAAAAAGAGAACTAAAAAACATTCTCAATTTAAGTCTAACTACAGTTCTCTTATGTTTGAACAAAGTCTAATCTATCCCTAGTAAAATTAAATAATACATAATTAAAAATCTTGGCAAAATTAGATAATAAATAATAATACTTAATACTTAATACAAAAATCCCAAATAAAATAACAAATAAATAAAATAACAAATAAATAATCTAAAAACCAAAATATATTAAATACAAAAATAATAAACGATAATGGAAAACAAAAATATTAAATAATACATTAAATAATAAATAAAGTATATTATCCTCCAGATAATTTACAATCTGATAAAGAAAAAAATTAAATATATATATAAATATATAAATATAATATAAAAGAACTCCATAATAAATTCAACCGACTACGCCGTTAATTGCAAGCCAAAACAAACGAAGACTTTCAGTATTGAATACCAAAAATCACGTTAATCCCGACTCCAAGCAACAACGCAACAAGTTGAAAATATACAGGACCTAGCTCATCTATAAGAAACAGGGGGGGTGGGTTGAAAAAATATGGGGATAGGAAACTCATTGCTGAGTGGGAGCTCAACAATAAGGGTGTAGGAAGCTGAAAAGAAGATATTCGACCCGATGAAAAAATAAAAAACGACCTATTGCCTAAGCCTAGCCGTGAAGGCGCATGGGCTACCTTGAAAACGCTTTTTCGCCTACTGCCAAGTAGGCTCATCAGAAGGTTTCTTAATTGATATATTTTCCTAAACAACCCTCTAAAACACTGAATGGGTGACCATTCGAAATAATCTAAGACTAATCAAAATAGGCTAAAGAAGACATTCATACTAAATGGAACATTTAACATAACGCTTCGTTCATAACTAGATGCGCGTAAGCATCCACACATGAACGAGCGCTTCATACCAATACACACATTCACTAAAAATAAAACAACACGAAAAACATTTTAAGCAAACATAAGAGGATCATTCAGAAGTTTTTTTTGAGAAAAAACACAAAACACGCACACATTCATTCAACAAAAATAAAAATTGAAAAAATTATAAGAAAAATTGTTCAATATAATAAATAAATACCTTGAAAAATACCGCCTTCAGTCCACACGAATCCCTGATTTTTATTGTAATATTAAAACGAGCGTGACTGTATTTAAAAAATTAAAATTTAATCAAAAAAACTCGCGTACCGCACATAACAAGGATCGCGCACTAACTGAAAGCTATATTTTCAATGTGGGTAAAAAATAATGTGGATAAAAAACATGAAAACGAAGAGAAGAAACAAAAAGCAAATTTAACCAAAAACGCAACATAACGGCGTTTTGGTGTCTAATATTGGGGTGAGTTTAAGTAAGTTTGTGTATGGTAAGTTTGTTTTGTTTTCGTGTATCTTCAGTTAGTGTTGGAAATTTGTTTTGTTGTTAGCTTCGGTCAGTGTTGATCAGTGTTGTGTAGTATCTTCTTGTTAGTTAGTATCGGTTATTTTATGCATAGTTAGTTTTATTTGTGTATATGCTTGTTTTTGTGTTGGTGAAAAGTTCTTGTGTTATTTCCGTTAGTGTGTTTTGTTATTGTAATTCTTCTGTATGTATGTTTTTTTCCCGTAAGTGTGTTTTTGTTCGCTTCTTGTTCTTATAGTATTGGTGTAAGGTTCTTGTTATTGTTTAGTGTAAATCTTCTGTAAGCTTCTTGTTCTTATAGTATTGGTATAAGGTTCTTGTTATTGTAAATCTTCTGTAAGTTTTTCTGTAAGCATGTTTTTCTTCGTATTGTTTAGTGCAAATCTTCTGCAAGTTTTTCTGTAAGTATGTTTTTTTCTTCGTAAGTGTGTAGTATTGGTGTATTTTTTTGTAAGCTTCGGTCAGTGTTGTAATTTATAGTATGAGTGTTTCTTCTTGTAAGCTACGGTCAGTGTTGGAATGTCTTCTTGTTAGTTAGTTAAGATCTTCTTGTAAGCTTCGGTCTGTGTTATTGTAAATTTCTTGTTATTATTTTTGTAATTCTTCTGTTTCTCTTTGTTAGTTTGTCTTTGTTACTATTTATTGTGATTCTTCTACAAGTTCTTGTTATTATTTTTGTAATTCTTCTGTTTCTCTTTGTTAGTTTGTCTTTGTTACTATTTATTGTAATTCTTCTACATGTATGTTATTCTTCGTTAGTGTGTTTTTTGTGTAATTCTCCTGTGTGTTTTTCTTCGTTAGTTTGTCTTTGTTATTATTATTTGTAATTTTTCTGTAAGTATGTTTTTCTTCATTAGTGTGTTTTTGCTCCTTTTTTTTGTGTAAATATTCTGTAAATGTATTTTTCTGTAAGTGTATTTCTTCTGTAAGGTTCTTGTTATTATTTTGTGTAAATCTTCTGTAAGTGTATTTTTCTGTAAGTGTATTTCTTCTGTAAGTGCATCTCATAGTGTATCCGTAAATGTATCTTCTGTAAGTGTATCTCTTCTGTAAGTGTCTTTTTTTAGTGTGTTTCTTCTTAAGTGTGTCTTATATTTAAGTGCTTTTTCGATCAGTGTTGGAATTTTTAGTATTAGTGTATCTTCTTGTAAGCTTGGTCAGTGTTGAAAAATCTTCTTGTTAGTTAGTTTACGTTTATGTGGGATCTTCTTGTAAGTTTCGGCCTGTGTTGTTGTAAGGTTCTTGTTATTATTTTGTGTAATTCTTCTGTGTGTTTCTTTTCGTTAGTTTGTCTTTGTTATTTTTTATTGTAGTTCTTCTGTAAGTATGTTTTTCTTCGTTAGTGTGTTTTTTTGTAATTCTTCTGTGTGTTTCTCTTCGTTAGTTTGTCTTTGTTATTATTTATTGTAATTCTTCTGTAAGTATTTTTGCTCGTTAGTGTGCTTTTTTGTGTAAGTCTTCTGTAAGTGTATTTTTCTGTAAGTGTATTTCTTCTGTAAGAGTCCTTGTTATTATTTTGTGAAAATCCTCTGTAAGTGTATTTTTCTGTAAGTGTATTTTTCTGTAAGTGCATCTCTTAGCGTATCTATAAATGTGTCTTCTGTAAGTATGTCTCTTCTGTAAGTGTCTTTTATTAGTGTGTTTCTTCTTAAGTATGTCTTTTATGTGTATCTTCCTGTTAGCTTCAGTCAGTGTTATGTTGCGTATTTTAGTTAGTTTCAGTTGTTGTTAAGTTAAATATTTTGTTTGTGTATCCTCTTGTTAGCTTCGTTCAATGTAGGGTTGGTTGATGTTGGATCTTCATGTAAGCTACGGTTAGTGTATTTTCCTTCGTTAGTGTGTTCTTGTTATAATTTATTGTAATTCTTCTGTAAGTATGTTTTTCTTCTTTAGTTTGTTTTTTCCGTTATCTTCTTTTCTTATGGTATTGGTGTAAGGTTCTTGTTATTATTTAGTGTAGATCTTCTGTAAGTGTATCTCTTCTGTAAGAGTCTTTTATTTAGTGTAAATCTTCTGTAAGTGTATCTCTTCTGTAAGTGTCTTTTATTTAGTCTATATCTTCTGTATTTCTTCCTAGGTATGTCTTTTATTAAAGTGTTTTTTTCATAAATGTCTTTTTCAGTTTTTAGTGTGTAGGTTTTTGTTGGTTGGTGCAGAGATTTTTGTTGGTTGGTCTATAGGTTTGTAAAGAGTTAATGTTGGTTGGTGCAGAGATTTTTGTTGGTTGGTCTAGAGGTTTATTTTGAGTTGGTGCAGAGATTTTGGTTGGTGTAGAGTTTTTAGGTTGGTGTAGAGTTTTGGGGTTAGTGTAGAGATATTTGTTTGGTGGGGAGAGTTTATTTTGAGTTGGTGCAGAGATTTTGGTTGGTGTAGAGTTTTTTAGGTTGGTGTAGAGTTTTAGGGTTGGTGTAGAGATATTTTTTTGGTGGGGAGAGTTTTTGTTTGGTGAAGAGATTTTTTAATTATTTATCTTGTTGTTTTTATGTGTTTTATTTATGTTATTTATTTTATTTATTTTATTTATTTTATTTATTTTATTTATTTTATTTATTTTATTTATTTTATTTATTTTATTTATTTTATTTATTTTATTTATTTTATTTATTTTATTTATTTTATTTATTTTATTTATTTTATTTATTTTATTTATTTTATTTATTTTATTTATTTTATTTATTTTATTTATTTTATTTATTTTATTTATTTTATTTATTTTATTTATTTTATTTATTTTATTTATTTTATTTATTTTATTTATTTTATTTATTTTATTTATTTTATTTATTTTATTTATTTTATTTATTTTATTTATTTTATTTATTTTATTTATTTTATTTATTTTATTTATTTTATTTATTTTATTTATTTTATTTATTTTATTTATTTTATTTTATTTATTTTATTTTATTTTATTTTATTTATTTTATTTATTTTATTTATTTTATTTATTTTATTTATTTTATTTATTTTATTTATTTTATTTATTTTATTTATTTTATTTATTTTAGTTATTTTATTTATTTTATTTATTTTATTTATTTTATTTATTTTATTTATTTTATTTATTTTATTTATTTTATTTATTTTATTTATTTTATTTATATTATTTATTTTATTTTATTTATTTTATTTATTTTATTTATTTTATTTATTTTATTTATTTTATTTATTTTATTTATTTTATTTATTTTATTTATTTTATTTAATTTATTTTATTTATTTTATTTATTTTATTTATTAGAGATTTATGGTTTTAATTTATATGTTTTTTATTTTATGGTTTTAATTTATCTGATTTTTATTTTATAGTTTTTATTTATTTGATTTTTATTTTATAGTTTTAATTTATTTGGTGTTTGGTGAGATGGTAGAGAGTTTAGTGGTTTGGTTTGGTCTGTTTTTGGTTTGTGGCCTACAATAAGAATGATTTTTTTTAAAATTATTGTTTTAAAGAGGGTTTCCTCTCATCAAATAAGGCGCGATCTGAAAGTTTGCACCTGTGTTTAAATTGTTCCACTGTTGGGATTATTTTATTGAGTGAAGATGATAGAAAAAACAAGCCTGTAGTTTCCATCATCTTTTTATCAATTCTTTGTCAATTTTTTCTAACAACCAATAATCCCTACTTTGCTAATAGAATCTACCATGGATAACAACCGTCTTCATATGTATTAGTGGAAATAATACACATAAATCAGCAGCTATACATGCCAAACTATAATGCAAACCTAGTCGAAAATCTGTAAATCTTTAACACGTAAGAAACGCTACGATGTAATCCAATGAGAGAAATAAAAAACAAAGAACTAAGTTCGATATTATATTACTCTCATTATTGGGTTACATTGTCTCCTAATTTCAACAAAAATCGCATCAATAGCTACAATGTGCTCCGAAGGAGACACAATTCCTAGGCATTTACGCGACAGAACGCTGTAATACATCCCACTTGTCCCACACTAGTGCCTCTCAATATATAGAACATATACTTATTATAGGGTTAGACCATATATTGGATACACCAGTTCTGGCTCCCGACACATAGAACTTATACCTATTATGGGGTTAGTCATATGTTAGGTGCACCAGTTGTGGTTCTCAATATATAGAACTTATACCTATTATGGAGTTAGTCACATATTGGAAACACCGGTTGTGGTGATGTATATGCCACGACATCTAGCTAATCATTTCCCTACCAAAAAAATTTTATGAAAAACTATAAAGAGGTGCAGAAAAACAGATATTTTCATAAACAACCCATTGATGAGATGAATCTCTTTTTTTATAATAATTATGCACTTACATTAAGAAATTATTATTCTTTGATGCATTGCCAAAAGGTTATATGGGTCTTTTCCGTCCATAACACTCCCGTGACGCATCCGCACAATCAGATGCCAACAGTCTCATAACATAAGTATGAGACCGTCTACAAAAAACTATACAGACACTGTACACAAAAAAGCCATGAACAAGAAAACCACTGGTGATTCCTCATGCATGTCAATCCCGCGTTATTTCATTAACTCGAAATAACACGTGTTATCTCATTAACTCGAAACAACATTCGATTGGCACCCATAAAAGGAAACCACTGGTAATCCCCCATGTACGCTCATCAATGAATTATCACCAATAAGCGCAGATGGGAAACTATAGTTTTTCAATTTAATGTTTTGAGTTTATTTTGATTATTTTGGATTTAATTTGATAAAGGTTAAAGCTGTGTGTGAAAGGCAAAACATTTTTTGCTAAAGAGCATCACACTGGTTCTCTTTAGCCGCCTCGAAAATCCCCACAAAAATCTAAAAGATAATAACAGAGACGGGTATCCCACACTCCCCTATAGTTTCATCCAAAGCACACATTACAAATGGTGACAAATGGACCAGAGGAAAATGTGGCACTACGGTAGGGTTAGTAAATGTGGGTTTAATCTCTTAGGGAGATATAATGGCAGAGTTGGCCTTCCCGGTTCTTTTTTTGGGGGGTTCACCTGAAAATCCTGCCATCCCCAAAACATGCAACTTAAATAATTAAAATTAATGTTAGTAAAAATAATTACATCTGAACTTATTAACTATGCATCGGAAACCAGATGGAATCCGACACTTAACAGTGGCAACTAATACTACTTTTTATAATATCGTTCGTTAAAAAGGTTATGAACATCAACAAAGCATTCGACGTTTTTACAAAAACACTTAATGCCTTTTAGATATTCTACCCAAACGCTCGATACTAATGGATTGGGTTGATTTTAATAAAAATAGCAAACCCCACAGACAGGGTTAACAATGGCCCTCCCACTCAGTCGAACCTCATATTGGCTATTAGAGGTTATCGACTACACCTGCCTAGAGACACAAAACTAGATGAAACCATCAAGTTCTTTGATGTGTTTGGCAAAGTGTTTCGACACCTTGTTCCGCCCAAAAGCTGCGAGATACCCCGCAACCTTTGTTAAAAACAAAATTTCGAAAACTATTAACAAAGTGTCAACACACTTTGCCAAAAGGGGGCTAAAGACGGGTTATAATCAAAAAGCCACTAAGTCAAGTCCTTGTACGTTGTTCCCTAACAACACTTAAAAATGAGAAGTGAAAAATAACTCACTCTCACCAAGTGTTGTTGACTTAAAAAGAGAACTAAAAAACATTCTCAATTTAAGTCTAACTACAGTTCTCTTATGTTTGAACAAAGTCTAATCTATCCCTAGTAAAATTAAATAATACATAATTAAAAATCTTGGCAAAATTAGATAATAAATAATAATACTTAATACTTAATACAAAAATCCCAAATAAAATAACAAATAAATAAAATAACAAATAAATAATCTAAAAACCAAAATATATTAAATACAAAAATAATAAACGATAATGGAAAACAAAAATATTAAATAATACATTAAATAATAAATAAAGTATATTATCCTCCAGATAATTTACAATCTGATAAAGAAAAAAATTAAATATATATATAAATATATAAATATAATATAAAAGAACTCCATAATAAATTCAACCGACTACGCCGTTAATTGCAAGCCAAAACAAACGAAGACTTTCAGTATTGAATACCAAAAATCACGTTAATCCCGACTCCAAGCAACAACGCAACAAGTTGAAAATATACAGGACCTAGCTCATCTATAAGAAACAGGGGGGGTGGGTTGAAAAAATATGGGGATAGGAAACTCATTGCTGAGTGGGAGCTCAACAATAAGGGTGTAGGAAGCTGAAAAGAAGATATTCGACCCGATGAAAAAATAAAAAACGACCTATTGCCTAAGCCTAGCCGTGAAGGCGCATGGGCTACCTTGAAAACGTTTTTTCGCCTACTGCCAAGTTCTTTGATGTGTGTATGGCAAAGCGTATCAACACTTTGTTCCTCCCAAAAGCCGCGAGCCGGCCCGCAACCTTTGTTAAAAACAATATTGAAAATTTTAAACAAAGTGTCAACGCACTTTGCCAAAGGGAGCTAGAGACGGGTCAATTTAACTAAAAGCCACTAAGTCCTGTCTGAGTCCGTAGTCATCTAACTACACTCAAAGTGAGAGTATAAATAACTTACTCTCACTGAGCGTCAGTTAACTTGAGATAAGAATAAACTTATTCCCATCTCAAGTCTAGCTACTGTCAATTATTTTACCTATTCTAAATCTAATCTGTTCTTACCTATAAAATTATATAATAAATAAAAAATATATAATGACAATAAATAATACCAAAAATAAGTTTAAACAAAAAATGTAATAAAGAGTGATTAAAAATAAAGAAGGAAGAAACTTTTAATAAATAACTATAAGATAAAAAATAAAAAGCGACTTAAAATAAAGAAGAAAGAAACTTAGGAGAAATAATAAATAATATACTATAAATAAGTAATGAATAATAATAATAATAATAATAATTACTAACCAGATAATTTACTATCTGAAATAAAAAAATTTTTTAATTATTATTATAAACCTAACTCATCTAAAAAAGAAAATGGTGGGTTGAATGGAAAAAATTGTTGGGATATTTGGGATAGGATTTCCAATTGCTAAGTGGGAGCTTAACAATAGAAATTAGGGAAGCTGTAAAAATGGTAAAAAAGATATTCAGCCCGATGAAAAAAGTGAAAAACGACCTATTCCCTAATGCCTGAATTAAAGCCGTGTAGGCGCGTGGGTTTCCTTTAAGCACTTTTCGCTTACCACCAAGTAAGCTCATCAGAAGGATTTTAAAAATAAAAAATATTCTATCAACCCTCTATAGCCTGAATGTTACACATTCGAAAAATCTAAAGCTAATCGAAAAGAAAATTTTACAGAAAAGGAACATTCATGCATAATAAAAAAACTTTAGCATGTCATTTTGTTTATATTCTAAACAAACGCCCATACTAATATACACATACATACACGCATTTATTCAAAAAAAACGACAATAAAAATTTTTCAATCACAATCACAAGAAGATCATGCAAACTTATGTATTATATCAAAACCCACACACACACACACATTCATATAATTTAAAAAAGTAAAAAATATATGTAATAGATAATAGGAATAAATACATACCTTGAAAATACTTCTTCAGCCTGCACGGATCTTTTTTTTCTTATTTTTTAAAAACGAACGATGTGTGTTTCTTGTCAACACAAACTCGCGAACCGCACTTTACAATGATCACGCACAAACTGAAAAATGTACTTTCATTGTGGGTAAAAAAAGCAAAAAATATGTGTTAATGAAAAACACATTATAGTGGCGGAGAAGCTGTGTATTGTGGGGTGAGTTTTTTGTGTGTGTTGTAGTTGTTGGTAAGCTTTTTGTATTGTAGTTGTCGATGGTAAGTTTGTGTGTAGTTCTTGTGTGTAGTTCTTGTTATTAGTAAGAAACGCGTCAGCGGCGGAGAAGCCGTGTATAGGGTGAGTTTTGTGTGTTGTTGTAAGTTGTTTTTTTGTTGTTGTTGGTAGGTTATGGGTATTTTGTAGTTGTTGTTGGTATTGGTAGGTTTGTGTATAGTTTCTGTTATTGGTCATTTTAGTGTGTTGTTGTTGGTAAAGTTTTTTATAGTATTGTGTGTTGTTGTTGGTAAGTTTCGTATAGTTTTTCTTGTGTATTTTTGTTATTGGTAAATTTTGTATTTTTGTTTTATAGTGATGTTAGTGTAGAGTTTTTTGTTGTGTTCCATTGGTTTTTTGTATTCCATTAGTCGGTGTAAGATTTATGTTTTATAGTAATGTTAGTGTAAAGTCCCTTTTTTTTAGTGTATTTCCCTTTTTGTTGTGTTTCTTCTTATATGCGTTTGTCACATCAGTATTGGTACTGGTAACCTCTTTGTGTTTTTTCCGACTAATTCTTCTTTGTGTTTTTCTGTTAGTGTCTTGCAGTTAATAGTATGTTTTTTCTTTCTTCTTAGTGTGTGTCTCATAGTGAGTTTCTCTGTTAGTGTCTTCTATGGGTTTTTTTCAATTAGTGGCTCATATTTCCTCTGTTTTTTCGGTTAGTTCTTCTTGGTGTGTTTCTCTTAGTGTGTTTTTCAGTTAGTGTCTTATTCTTCTTAGTGTGTGTTTCTAGTATGTTTTTTTGGTTAGTGTCTTATATGTGTTTTTTCAGTTTTTGTCAGTTTTTTTCAATTTTTGTCAGTTTTTTTCAGGTTCATTCTTCTTAGTGTCTTCTCAATAGTGTGTTATTCAGTTAGTGTCTTATTCTTCTTAGTGTGTTTTTCCTTAGTGTGCTTTTTCAGTTAGTGTCTTATTCTTCCTAATATGTTTTTTACTTAGTGTTTTTTGTTCCTTCTTAGTGTGTGTGTCTCTTGGTGTGTTGTTCGGTTAGTGTGTTATATGTGTTTTTTTTCAGTTTCTTAGTTAGTGGCTTATATTCTTAGTGTTATTCTCAGTTAGTGTCTTGTATGTGTTTTTTTCAGTAAGTGACTCCTATTTCCTCTCTGTGCTGTTTTGGTTAATTTTTCTTAGTATGTTTCTCTTTGTGTGCCTTTCAGTTAGTGTCTTATTCCTCCTAGCATGTTTTTTCGGTTATTTTTTATTCTTTCTAAGTGTGTTTCTTGGATTGATTGTTTGTCGTAGTAGTGTTGGGTTTAAAGTTTACAGTTTATTTGTTGGCGTAATGTTTCGTTTTGGTATGTTTTCTCCAATGTTCCTTCTTAGTATGTTATGTAGTGTGGCTTTCTTTTTAGTGTGTTTCGGTTTTTCTTCTTTTCTTCTTAATGTTGCATTTTTCGATTTTTCCCTTTAGTGTGTATATCGGTATGTGTTTTGTTTTTTCTTAGTGTGTGCTTTTCCTGTTAGTGTCTGAATATATGTCTCGATTTTTTTCTTTTTAGTGTGTTATTGGTAAGTGTCTAGGTTTTCGTTTTAATGTATTTTTTTGTTAATGTCTTTAGAAATGTCTTCTGTCCATGCTTTTGTCAAAAAATATTATTGTTAAAGGTTGGTAAAGAGGTTTGTTCAGATTTTTTGATGTGGCAGAGAGATTTTTTAAGTTGGTGTGGCAGAGAGATTTTTTTAGGTTGGTGTTGCAGAGAGTTTTTTAGGTTGGTGTGGCAGAGATATTTTTAGGTTGGTGTGGCAGAGATTTTTTTAGGTTGGTGTGGTAGAGAGTTTTTTTAGATTGGTGTGGCAGAGAGATTTTTTAGGTTGGTGTGGCAGAGAGTTTTATAGGTTGGTGTGATAGAGAGTTTTTTTAGATTGGTGTGATATAGGTGATATTGGTGTGATATAGTAATTTTTGTGACAAAGTTTTTTGTATTATTTGGAGTTTATTTTATATAAATTATTTAATTTTGAGTTTTTTTGAGTTTTAATTTTTAATTTAGAGTTTAATCTCATATTATTTATTTTATATTATTTTTATATTATTTTTATTTTTATTTTGAAATTTATTTTAACTATAAATATTTATATTCTTATTATTTAGTACTAATTGTTTTATGTTTATTTTGTATTATTTTATATTTTTGTGTTTTTATTATTTAATTTATTTTTATGTGGATTTAAATTTATTTTATTTTAATTGTTTTATTTTAATTGTTTCAGTTTATTATGTATATTATTTATTTTTATTCTTTAATTTATTTCTGAAATTTATTTTTATTTTTCATATTTTTGATTTATTTTATTATAATTGTTTTATTTATTTTATTTATTTTGTTTATTTTATTTATTTTATTAATTTTATTTATTTTATTTATTTTATTTATTTTATTTATTTTATTTATTTTATTTATTTTATTTATTTTATTTATTTTATTTATTTTATTTATTTTATTTATTTTATTTATTTTATTTATTTTATTTATTTTATTTATTTTATTTATTTTATTTATTTTATTTATTTTATTTATTTTATTTATTTTATTTATTTTATTTATTTTATTTATTTTATTTATTTTATTAATTTTATTTGTTTTATTTATTTTATTTATTGGCGAGATGGTAGAGATTTTGTGGTTTTGGTGAGGTGGTAGAGAGCTTTGGTGAGGTGGTAGAGAGTTTTGGGTTTTGGTTTGTGGCCTATAATTAGAGTATTTTAAAATTATTGTGTAAAAGAGGGTCTCCTCCCATCAAAAAAGCGCGATCTGATATTTGCACTTATGTTTAAGTTAATCCACTTTTGAGATTATTTTATTGATTAAAGATGATAGAAAACAAGCCTGTAATTTCCATCATCTTTTTTATCAATCTTTTAATAAGCGATATTCCCTACTCCGCTAATACAATCTAGCATGGACAACAACTGCTTCACATGCATTAGTGGAAATAATACATATAAACCAGCAGCTATACATACCAAACTATAATGCAAACCTAGTCGAAAATCTTTAAATCTTTGACACGTAAGAAACGCTACGATGTAATCCAATGAGAGAAATAAAAAACAAAGAACTAAGTTCGATATTATATAACTCTCATTTTTGGGTTACATTGCCTCCTAATTCATCATAAATAGCATCACATAGCTACAATGTGCTCCGAATGGAGACACAATTCCTAGGCATTTTCGCGACAAAACGCTGTAATACATCCCACTACTGCCACTAGTGAATCTCAATATATAAAACATATACTTAATTTAGGGTTAGCTACATATCGGATACACCAGTTCTGGCTCCCAATACATAGAACTTATACCATTTATGGAGTTAGTCATACATTGGGTACACCAGTTGTGGTTCCCAATATATAGAACTTATACCTATTATGGAGTTAGTCATATATTGGAAAACACCAGTTGTGGCGATGTATATGCCACGACATCTAACTAATCATTTCCCTATATAAAAAAATTTTTCATATTTTTAAACTATGAAAACCTATGAAAAGTGCAGAAAAATCAGATTTTTTTCATTTACTACCCATTGATGAGATGAGTCTCCTTTTTTAATTATTTACGTATTTACATCAAGAGATAAAACCCCTGATGTATTACAAATAAATTATTTTGGGTCTTTTCTGTCTGCAACATTCTTGCGACGCATCCATACCATCAGTTGCTAACAGTCTCATAACATAAGTATGAGACCGTCTGCAAAAAACTATACAGACACTGTACACAAAAAGCTACAAACAAGAAAACCACTGGTGATTCCTCATGCATGTCAATCCCGCGTTATTTCATTAACTCGAAATAACCCGTGTTATCTCATTAACTCGAAATAACATTCGATTGGCACTCATAGA
Source organism: Pherbina coryleti (assembly GCA_943735915.1). NCBI lineage: Eukaryota > Metazoa > Arthropoda > Insecta > Diptera > Sciomyzidae > Pherbina > Pherbina coryleti. Next base: position 44,190 of record CALSEO010000010.1, on the reverse strand, counting down.
AGGAAACCACTGGTAATCTCCCACGTACGTTCATCGATGAAAAAGATCAACAACGAGCGCACATGGAAAACTATAGTTTTTTATAAATTTATTGATTTTAATTTTTGTTATGTTTTTGATTTTAGTTTTATAGGGTTTTGAGCTGTGTGTGAAAGGCAAACATTTTTGCTAAAGAGCATCACACTGGTTCTCTTTAGCCGCCTCGAAAATCCCCACAAAAAGCCTAAAAGATTTAAAAAGACGGGTATCCCCCACTTCCCTATAGTTTCATCCAAAGTCACTCAAACAAATGGTGACTAGTGGACCAGAGGAAAATGTGGCACTCCGGTAATGTTAATATATGTGGGTTTGCTCTCTGAAGGAGATTCAATGACAGAGGTGGCCATCCCTTTATTTTGTCAGGGGCACACTCTTTTGGAACTTTCCTGTCATCCCCAAATCTTAACATACATTACATACTTAATAACTAATGTTAGTATTTAATACGAACATTGGAACTTATATGCTAAGTCCCAGAAAGACTGCATGGGACAAGAATGGCCTAGTACTACTTTCTATAATGTTGATCGTTTTTAAGGCTACGAGCATTAATGAAGTATTTCTGGATAAAATTCATAAATACTTCCTCAATATTCTACCTCAACGTTCTCCATTATCAGACAGGGTAGATTTTAATATTAAACAAACCCCACAGACAAGGTTGTTCAATGGCCCACCCCTCAGTCGAACCTCGTATTGGCCATTAGAGGTTATGGACTGCGACCTTCCTAAAGACACAACTAGATGGTAACATCAAGTTCTTTGATGTGTGTATGGCAAAGCGTATCAACACTTTGTTCCTCCCAAAAGCCGCGAGCCGGCCCGCAACCTTTGTTAAAAACAATATTGAAAATTTTAAACAAAGTGTCAACGCACTTTGCCAAAGGGAGCTAGAGACGGGTCAATTTAACTAAAAGCCACTAAGTCCTGTCTGAGTCCGTAGTCATCTAACTACACTCAAAGTGAGAGTATAAATAACTTACTCTCACTGAGCGTCAGTTAACTTGAGATAAGAATAAACTTATTCCCATCTCAAGTCTAGCTACTGTCAATTATTTTACCTATTCTAAATCTAATCTGTTCTTACCTATAAAATTATATAATAAATAAAAAATATATAATGACAATAAATAATACCAAAAATAAGTTTAAACAAAAAATGTAATAAAGAGTGATTAAAAATAAAGAAGGAAGAAACTTTTAATAAATAACTATAAGATAAAAAATAAAAAGCGACTTAAAATAAAGAAGAAAGAAACTTAGGAGAAATAATAAATAATATACTATAAATAAGTAATGAATAATAATAATAATAATAATAATTACTAACCAGATAATTTACTATCTGAAATAAAAAAATTTTTTAATTATTATTATAAACCTAACTCATCTAAAAAAGAAAATGGTGGGTTGAATGGAAAAAATTGTTGGGATATTTGGGATAGGATTTCCAATTGCTAAGTGGGAGCTTAACAATAGAAATTAGGGAAGCTGTAAAAATGGTAAAAAAGATATTCAGCCCGATGAAAAAAGTGAAAAACGACCTATTCCCTAATGCCTGAATTAAAGCCGTGTAGGCGCGTGGGTTTCCTTTAAGCACTTTTCGCTTACCACCAAGTAAGCTCATCAGAAGGATTTTAAAAATAAAAAATATTCTATCAACCCTCTATAGCCTGAATGTTACACATTCGAAAAATCTAAAGCTAATCGAAAAGAAAATTTTACAGAAAAGGAACATTCATGCATAATAAAAAAACTTTAGCATGTCATTTTGTTTATATTCTAAACAAACGCCCATACTAATATACACATACATACACGCATTTATTCAAAAAAAACGACAATAAAAATTTTTCAATCACAATCACAAGAAGATCATGCAAACTTATGTATTATATCAAAACCCACACACACACACACATTCATATAATTTAAAAAAGTAAAAAATATATGTAATAGATAATAGGAATAAATACATACCTTGAAAATACTTCTTCAGCCTGCACGGATCTTTTTTTTCTTATTTTTTAAAAACGAACGATGTGTGTTTCTTGTCAACACAAACTCGCGAACCGCACTTTACAATGATCACGCACAAACTGAAAAATGTACTTTCATTGTGGGTAAAAAAAGCAAAAAATATGTGTTAATGAAAAACACATTATAGTGGCGGAGAAGCTGTGTATTGATATTTTTAGGCAAAGTGTTTCGACACTTCGTTTTCACCAAAAGGCTGCGAGGCATTCCGCAACCTTTGTTAAAAACGGAAATCGAAACTTTTAACAAAGTGTTCGAACACTTTGCCAAAGGGAGCTAAAGACGGGGTAAATAACTGAAAAAGCCACTAAGTCCTGTCAAAGTTAGTAGTCACCTAACTATACTCAGAAGTGTGAATAAAAAATAATTCATTCACACCTAGTACAATTAAAAATTTGAAATGAGAACAATAGATCATTCTCATTCCAATTATAGCTACTGTCCTCTTTTTCTTTCTATTCTAAATCTAACTCTTTTCTTATAAAATTTAAGAAATAATTTCTTAATAGACTTGAAAAATATATTCCTTGCTTAAAATCAACCAAATATGCTGTCAATCCAAGGTCAAAAAACATCATCGACTGTTAATATTAATATTAACATTCGTAAATATTTCAGACTCTAGATGAGACCAGAAGTGATTAAAAGACAGCAAAAAATATATAAATAATGTTACAACATCCCCAGTTGGTTAACCAAAAAAAATTTTGGATTCCAACTGTCGATATTCCACATTACATATACCTATCTCAACTATTTAAAAAAGAAGTCTTGGTGGGAAAAGGATTCTTTTTGGATTATTGGGATAGGATTTCATTGTTAAGTGGGAGCTTAACAATAAAAATGAGGGAATCTGAAAAGAAGAAGGAGAAAAAAGAAGTGAAAGAAAAAAGGATGAAACGAACTAAAAAAATTTTAATGTTTTTTTTAAAAAATATGCCGTTAAGGCGCATGGGCATTCCTTGAAGTACTTTTCGCTTACTGCCAGGTAAGCTCATCAGAAGGATTTTTTTAAAAAGTTATAATTGTCCTATCAGAACCTCTAAAAGCTGAATGCTATGCATTCGAAATAAGCTATTGCTAATCGAGAAGAACATTCGTGACCAAACATTTTCATAAGCATTTTCTTTTGCACATATAATTATATACAAAAAAATAAAAAAATGCTATATACGCATTCGCACACACAATCATTGAACATTCTCATCAAAAAGAATAAAAATTTTTAAATAGAAAAATGAAATTATTTTTGGAATTGACAAGATAGAAATAAATAGTAGAAAGCATTAGGAAAGAATTAGAAAAAGAGTTGGTATATTTTGGTTAGATATATATTTGGAAGAGTTCGCATACTTTTTTTTTGTATGATAGAGATTTTTGTGTATTTTTGGAAGAGTTGATGTTTTTTGGTAAGGTTTATTTTGTAAGGTTTATTTATTTTTTTGTATGTATGGTGGGGATTTTTTTGTATGTATGGTAGAGGTTTTTTTATATAAATGGTAGATATTTTTTTGTGTATATGATTAAGATTTTTTTGTGTATATGATTAAGATTTTTTGGTAGGGGTATTTTTGTGTATATGATTAAGATTTTTTTGGTAGGGGTATTTTTGGTGTTTTTTATATATGTTAGAGCTTTTTTAGGTAGAGTTTTTTGTGTTTTTTTCGTGATTTTCTTGAGTTTTTTTGTTATATTGGGTATATTTTTGTTCCTGATGTTAAGTTTTGTTTTTAACCTATTCCATTTTTCTTATTTTTTAATTTGTTTGGATATAGTAAATTATTTAATTTTAATTTTACTTTGATTTTATTTTGTTTTATAAAAATATAGTGTATTTTTCCGTCTTGAATTTGTTTTATTTTCACTATATATATTTAAGCTCCTATTTTATTTTTCATCTAATTTATTTCGTTTATTTTACTTTCTTTTATTTTTGCCTCTTGTTAAATTTTACTTATTTCATACATATTTTCCTATTCCTATAGTTTACTCCTTTCCTATAATTAATTTTGAATTTTTTAAATTTTATTAAATTTTATCTGTATTCATGCAACCTATTCTATTCTCATAATTTTTCTATTTGTTTTTTCTTGTTTTATAAATTTTACTAATTTTATATATAATCTATAATATATAGTTTTAAATGTAACCAATTTTTTATTCCCTCTGTTTTTATTTGTTTTATCTAAAAGAAATAATTTCTATAATTTTTTCTGTTTTATTTTGTCTGTACTATTTTTCTCCATTTTCCTATTTATTTTGTCTGTTCTAATTAATTTTGTCTATTTTATAATATTTTTTATTTAGATTTATTTTGTCTAAAAATAATAATTTCTGTCATTTTTAAATTTTTTTCAATTATATTCTGTGATCTGTTTACAATGCCACCTATTCTATTCTCATCATTTTTCTATTTGTTTTTTCTGTTTAATAAATTTTACTAATTTATATTTAATCCTTTTTTAAATCTTACCAATTTTTTATTCCCTCTGTTTTCAATTTATTTTATCTAAAAGTAATAATTTCTATAATTTTTTTAATTTTTTTAAAAAACTTTTTTATTTCGTCTATACCATTTTTCCCAATTTCCTATTTATTTTAGATTTATTTTATCTAACATAATAATTCATGTATTCTATTCATCATCATTTTTCTATTTATTTTTCTCTTGTTATATAAATTTCACTATTTTCTTGTTTTGATCCTGTTTTAAATCTAATCGATTTTTTGTTTTTATTTATTTTATCTAAAATAATATTTTTCCTAATCCCATAATTTTTTCAACTTATTTTTGAATATTTTATTTATTCAATTCTATTCTGTTTTATTTTATCTAAGTTATTCTCTCCATTTTCCAATTTTTTTCTTGTTTTATAAATTTTAACGTTTTGTATTGTCTGTATTTTGTTTATTCTATCAACTATAATCGTGATCTAAATTTAGCCTATTTTATATTCTGTTCTTCTTGTTATTTTAATTCTTCTGTTACACTTTGATTACTTTTTGTAATCCAGTTATTTTATATAATGAAATAAAATATAAGATTTACCTTTGAAAATACTGTTAATATTTTTGCATGGGTCTTCGTTTTGTATTTTTTTCTTTGTTTTTATTAACAAACGTTCGAGTTTTATAGAAACGGTCGGTAAAAAAATTTTAAATATCGGTTAGACGGATTTTTTCAAAAAGGGTTTTAAAATCGATCATTCGGATTTTTTGGTTTTATAATTTTAGTATCAATTGCATAAGATATTTTTAAATTTCCACTGATTTTTTCAGATATTCTGTGAAATACTTTTAATTGTGTGAGAAAAAAGGTTTTAATTTTGTGAGAAAAAAAGTTTTAATTTTGATTGTCTGAGAAAATATGAGTAATTATTTACAAAAATACAGAACACAGAAAAACATTTCTAAACCCGTTCACTGCACTTCGTTAAATTTAAGTAAAAATCATCATAATTCACATACCGCATTGTAATAAATTTATTATTTTTTAAGGAGTAGAAAACACTATTCTTTTTTAAGGAGTAGAAAACACTATAACTCCCGTGCCGCGCTTCAAACCATATTTAAAGGAATAAAAACAATCAAACTCGCGTACCGCGCTTCTATAAATTTATAAACCGTTCTCAGATGTGTTCGCGTACAAACTAATGAACCTGTACTTTTGTCGCGAAAAAATGGCCTAATTATTGCTAAAAAAAGGACGCGATATGGTGTTGATGTGGTGTCATGTGCAAGAGGGTGAGTTTTTGAACAGGTTTTTTTGTTCTATGTTGTTGTTGTTCTTGTCTATGTTGGCGTTGTCAAGTTTTTTGTCAAAAAAAAGAACACGGAATAGCGGCGTCATGAAGATGTTAGTGTAGTGTCGTGTGCATTGGGGTGGGTTTTTTAACAGATTTTTTGTCCTTGTTATTGTTGTTCTTGTCTATGTTGTTTGTTGTTCTTGTCTATGTTGATTTTATTTTTGGCAAACGATTATGTCCTATGTTGGTTTTATTTTTGGCAAACGATTATGTCCATGTTGTTGTTGTTATATTCGTCTGAATATTTTGTTAATGTCGTTGTCGTATTTTTTCGTGTTGTTGTTAATGTCGTTATCGTGTTTTTGAGGCTAGCTTTTTCAGGCTAACTTTTTCAGGCTAACTTTTTCGTAGGTACAGTTGTCTGACTGGTTTGTCTAATTGTTTGTCTAATTGTTTTGTTTGAAAATATTGTTAGTATCATTGTTATACTTTAGTTTGGTGACTGTTTTTGTAAGATGTTTGGTTGGTGTTTATGTTTTTTTGTGGTGGTAGATGGTGGTGGTAGATTTAGTTGGTGGTGGTAGATATTGGTGGATTTAGTTGCTGATGATAGTTTGTGGTTTTTTTTGAATTGGTGAAGGTAGGTTTTTTGGTTTTTTTTGAATTGGTGAAGGTAGGTTTTTTTGGTTGGTAAGGTATTGGTTAGGGTATTGGTTAAGGTTTTGGTTTTTATGGTTTTTTGGTTTGGTTTTTTGGTTTTATAATTATTGATTATACCACAAGGAGGATTTCATCTCATCCAAAAAAGTCTATTCTAATATTTGCGCTCATTATTTAATTTAATTGTTCCACTATTGGGGTTATAGATTGATTAAAGATGGTAGAAAATTAGTATATAAAATTCTATCATCTTCTCTATCTTTTCGTTTAACTATGAAAAAAGCGCTTGAAAAACAGATTTTAATATTAGATACTTATTGGTGAGGTGAATCTCTTGTTTTTAGTTTTTATGTAATTATATCTTGAAAAGATATATTTTTTCTTGATATATTACAGAAGTTATATTATTTTTTCGGCAACAACCATCTTACGATCGACCCACACTGTTAATCGTCAACAGCCTCATAGTATAAATATGAAACTGCGAACAAAAAACATGGTATCGATACATTACGATAGTCGCGGTCACGAAAAACCAGTGGTGTTTCCTCATGTACACCAATTCCCTGCTACTCAGTTAACTTGGAGCAACAGTGAAATTGACATTCATGGTTAGGAAACCCATCGGTAGTCTCTCATGTGAAATCTCACACAAAGAGGCTAATGTTTTATATTGTTTATAATTTTTTTCAATTTAATTTTTTGGTTTTAAAATTCTTTATAAAGGTGAGAATCTTGGTGTGAAAGGCAATCATTTTATTGCTAAAGAGCATCAACACCGCTTCTCTTTAGCCGCCTCGTAAATCCCCACAAAAACCTAAAAGATAAAATTAAGACGGGTAACCCAAATCTCCCCTATAGTTTCATCCAAAGTCACTCATTGCAAATGGTGACTAATGGACCAGAGGAAAATGTGGCATTACGGTAATATTAGTAAATGTGGGTTTGCTCTCAGAAGGAGATTTAATGACAGAGGTGGCCATCCCGTTTTTTTTAAGGGGTTCACTCTTTTTTAAGTTTCCTGTCATCCCCAAAAACTTAAGATACTTAATATTTATTGTTAGTATTAATACATACATCCGGACTTACATACTAAGTCCCAGAAATACTGCATGGGACAAGAATGGCACTAAACTACTTTTTACAATGTCGATCGTTATATAAAGGCTACGAACATTAATGAGGTATTTACAGTTAAGAAAACGATAAATACTTCCTCAATATCCTGCCTCAACGTTCTCCAATTGTCAGACAAGGTTGGATTTTATCTAATTAAACAAGCCCCACAGAAAAAGGTGAATCAATGGCCGCCCTCAGTCGAACCTCATTGTGGCCATTGGAGGTTATGGACTGTAGCCTTCCTAAAGACACAGCTAGATCTTACATCAAGTTCATTGATATTTTTAGGCAAAGTGTTTCGACACTTCGTTTTCACCAAAAGGCTGCGAGGCATTCCGCAACCTTTGTTAAAAACGGAAATCGAAACTTTTAACAAAGTGTTCGAACACTTTGCCAAAGGGAGCTAAAGACGGGGTAAATAACTGAAAAAGCCACTAAGTCCTGTCAAAGTTAGTAGTCACCTAACTATACTCAGAAGTGTGAATAAAAAATAATTCATTCACACCTAGTACAATTAAAAATTTGAAATGAGAACAATAGATCATTCTCATTCCAATTATAGCTACTGTCCTCTTTTTCTTTCTATTCTAAATCTAACTCTTTTCTTATAAAATTTAAGAAATAATTTCTTAATAGACTTGAAAAATATATTCCTTGCTTAAAATCAACCAAATATGCTGTCAATCCAAGGTCAAAAAACATCATCGACTGTTAATATTAATATTAACATTCGTAAATATTTCAGACTCTAGATGAGACCAGAAGTGATTAAAAGACAGCAAAAAATATATAAATAATGTTACAACATCCCCAGTTGGTTAACCAAAAAAAATTTTGGATTCCAACTGTCGATATTCCACATTACATATACCTATCTCAACTATTTAAAAAAGAAGTCTTGGTGGGAAAAGGATTCTTTTTGGATTATTGGGATAGGATTTCATTGTTAAGTGGGAGCTTAACAATAAAAATGAGGGAATCTGAAAAGAAGAAGGAGAAAAAAGAAGTGAAAGAAAAAAGGATGAAACGAACTAAAAAAATTTTAATGTTTTTTTTAAAAAATATGCCGTTAAGGCGCATGGGCATTCCTTGAAGTACTTTTCGCTTACTGCCAGGTAAGCTCATCAGAAGGATTTTTTTAAAAAGTTATAATTGTCCTATCAGAACCTCTAAAAGCTGAATGCTATGCATTCGAAATAAGCTATTGCTAATCGAGAAGAACATTCGTGACCAAACATTTTCATAAGCATTTTCTTTTGCACATATAATTATATACAAAAAAATAAAAAAATGCTATATACGCATTCGCACACACAATCATTGAACATTCTCATCAAAAAGAATAAAAATTTTTAAATAGAAAAATGAAATTATTTTTGGAATTGACAAGATAGAAATAAATAGTAGAAAGCATTAGGAAAGAATTAGAAAAAGAGTTGGTATATTTTGGTTAGATATATATTTGGAAGAGTTCGCATACTTTTTTTTGTATGATAGAGATTTTTGTGTATTTTTGGAAGAGTTGATGTTTTTTGGTAAGGTTTATTTTGTAAGGTTTATTTATTTTTTTGTATGTATGGTGGGGATTTTTTTGTATGTATGGTAGAGGTTTTTTTATATAAATGGTAGATATTTTTTTGTGTATATGATTAAGATTTTTTTGTGTATATGATTAAGATTTTTTGGTAGGGGTATTTTTGTGTATATGATTAAGATTTTTTTGGTAGGGGTATTTTTGGTGTTTTTTATATATGTTAGAGCTTTTTTAGGTAGAGTTTTTTGTGTTTTTTTCGTGATTTTCTTGAGTTTTTTTGTTATATTGGGTATATTTTTGTTCCTGATGTTAAGTTTTGTTTTTAACCTATTCCATTTTTCTTATTTTTTAATTTGTTTGGATATAGTAAATTATTTAATTTTAATTTTACTTTGATTTTATTTTGTTTTATAAAAATATAGTGTATTTTTCCGTCTTGAATTTGTTTTATTTTCACTATATATATTTAAGCTCCTATTTTATTTTTCATCTAATTTATTTCGTTTATTTTACTTTCTTTTATTTTTGCCTCTTGTTAAATTTTACTTATTTCATACATATTTTCCTATTCCTATAGTTTACTCCTTTCCTATAATTAATTTTGAATTTTTTAAATTTTATTAAATTTTATCTGTATTCATGCAACCTATTCTATTCTCATAATTTTTCTATTTGTTTTTTCTTGTTTTATAAATTTTACTAATTTTATATATAATCTATAATATATAGTTTTAAATGTAACCAATTTTTTATTCCCTCTGTTTTTATTTGTTTTATCTAAAAGAAATAATTTCTATAATTTTTTCTGTTTTATTTTGTCTGTACTATTTTTCTCCATTTTCCTATTTATTTTGTCTGTTCTAATTAATTTTGTCTATTTTATAATATTTTTTATTTAGATTTATTTTGTCTAAAAATAATAATTTCTGTCATTTTTAAATTTTTTTCAATTATATTCTGTGATCTGTTTACAATGCCACCTATTCTATTCTCATCATTTTTCTATTTGTTTTTTCTGTTTAATAAATTTTACTAATTTATATTTAATCCTTTTTTAAATCTTACCAATTTTTTATTCCCTCTGTTTTCAATTTATTTTATCTAAAAGTAATAATTTCTATAATTTTTTTAATTTTTTTAAAAAACTTTTTTATTTCGTCTATACCATTTTTCCCAATTTCCTATTTATTTTAGATTTATTTTATCTAACATAATAATTCATGTATTCTATTCATCATCATTTTTCTATTTATTTTTCTCTTGTTATATAAATTTCACTATTTTCTTGTTTTGATCCTGTTTTAAATCTAATCGATTTTTTGTTTTTATTTATTTTATCTAAAATAATATTTTTCCTAATCCCATAATTTTTTCAACTTATTTTTGAATATTTTATTTATTCAATTCTATTCTGTTTTATTTTATCTAAGTTATTCTCTCCATTTTCCAATTTTTTTCTTGTTTTATAAATTTTAACGTTTTGTATTGTCTGTATTTTGTTTATTCTATCAACTATAATCGTGATCTAAATTTAGCCTATTTTATATTCTGTTCTTCTTGTTATTTTAATTCTTCTGTTACACTTTGATTACTTTTTGTAATCCAGTTATTTTATATAATGAAATAAAATATAAGATTTACCTTTGAAAATACTGTTAATATTTTTGCATGGGTCTTCGTTTTGTATTTTTTTCTTTGTTTTTATTAACAAACGTTCGAGTTTTATAGAAACGGTCGGTAAAAAAATTTTAAATATCGGTTAGACGGATTTTTTCAAAAAGGGTTTTAAAATCGATCATTCGGATTTTTTGGTTTTATAATTTTAGTATCAATTGCATAAGATATTTTTAAATTTCCACTGATTTTTTCAGATATTCTGTGAAATACTTTTAATTGTGTGAGAAAAAAGGTTTTAATTTTGTGAGAAAAAAAGTTTTAATTTTGATTGTCTGAGAAAATATGAGTAATTATTTACAAAAATACAGAACACAGAAAAACATTTCTAAACCCGTTCACTGCACTTCGTTAAATTTAAGTAAAAATCATCATAATTCACATACCGCATTGTAATAAATTTATTATTTTTTAAGGAGTAGAAAACACTATTCTTTTTTAAGGAGTAGAAAACACTATAACTCCCGTGCCGCGCTTCAAACCATATTTAAAGGAATAAAAACAATCAAACTCGCGTACCGCGCTTCAATAAATTTATAAACCGTTCTCAGATGTGTTCGCGTACAAACTAATGAACCTGTACTTTTGTCGCGAAAAAATGGCCTAATTATTGCTAAAAAAAGGACGCGATATGGTGTTGATGTGGTGTCATGTGCAAGAGGGTGAGTTTTTGAACAGGTTTTTTTGTTCTATGTTGTTGTTGTTCTTGTCTATGTTGGCGTTGTCAAGTTTTTTGTCAAAAAAAAGAACACGGAATAGCGGCGTCATGAAGATGTTAGTGTAGTGTCGTGTGCATTGGGGTGGGTTTTTTAACAGATTTTTTGTCCTTGTTATTGTTGTTCTTGTCTATGTTGTTTGTTGTTCTTGTCTATGTTGATTTTATTTTTGGCAAACGATTATGTCCTATGTTGGTTTTATTTTTGGCAAACGATTATGTCCATGTTGTTGTTGTTATATTCGTCTGAATATTTTGTTAATGTCGTTGTCGTATTTTTTCGTGTTGTTGTTAATGTCGTTATCGTGTTTTTGAGGCTAGCTTTTTCAGGCTAACTTTTTCAGGCTAACTTTTTCGTAGGTACAGTTGTCTGACTGGTTTGTCTAATTGTTTGTCTAATTGTTTTGTTTGAAAATATTGTTAGTATCATTGTTATACTTTAGTTTGGTGACTGTTTTTGTAAGATGTTTGGTTGGTGTTTATGTTTTTTTGTGGTGGTAGATGGTGGTGGTAGATTTAGTTGGTGGTGGTAGATATTGGTGGATTTAGTTGCTGATGATAGTTTGTGGTTTTTTTTGAATTGGTGAAGGTAGGTTTTTTGGTTTTTTTTGAATTGGTGAAGGTAGGTTTTTTTGGTTGGTAAGGTATTGGTTAGGGTATTGGTTAAGGTTTTGGTTTTTATGGTTTTTTGGTTTGGTTTTTTGGTTTTATAATTATTGATTATACCACAAGGAGGATTTCATCTCATCCAAAAAAGTCTATTCTAATATTTGCGCTCATTATTTAATTTAATTGTTCCACTATTGGGGTTATAGATTGATTAAAGATGGTAGAAAATTAGTATATAAAATTCTATCATCTTCTCTATCTTTTCGTTTAACTATGAAAAAAGCGCTTGAAAAACAGATTTTAATATTAGATACTTATTGGTGAGGTGAATCTCTTGTTTTTAGTTTTTATGTAATTATATCTTGAAAAGATATATTTTTTCTTGATATATTACAGAAGTTATATTATTTTTTCGGCAACAACCATCTTACGATCGACCCACACTGTTAATCGTCAACAGCCTCATAGTATAAATATGAAACTGCGAACAAAAAACATGGTATCGATACATTACGATAGTCGCGGTCACGAAAAACCAGTGGTGTTTCCTCATGTACACCAATTCCCTGCTACTCAGTTAACTTGGAGCAACAGTGAAATTGACATTCATGGTTAGGAAACCCATCGGTAGTCTCTCATGTGAAATCTCACACAAAGAGGCTAATGTTTTATATTGTTTATAATTTTTTTCAATTTAATTTTTTGGTTTTAAAATTCTTTATAAAGGTGAGAATCTTGGTGTGAAAGGCAATCATTTTATTGCTAAAGAGCATCAACACCGCTTCTCTTTAGCCGCCTCGTAAATCCCCACAAAAACCTAAAAGATAAAATTAAGACGGGTAACCCAAATCTCCCCTATAGTTTCATCCAAAGTCACTCATTGCAAATGGTGACTAATGGACCAGAGGAAAATGTGGCATTACGGTAATATTAGTAAATGTGGGTTTGCTCTCAGAAGGAGATTTAATGACAGAGGTGGCCATCCCGTTTTTTTTAAGGGGTTCACTCTTTTTTAAGTTTCCTGTCATCCCCAAAAACTTAAGATACTTAATATTTATTGTTAGTATTAATACATACATCCGGACTTACATACTAAGTCCCAGAAATACTGCATGGGACAAGAATGGCACTAAACTACTTTTTACAATGTCGATCGTTATATAAAGGCTACGAACATTAATGAGGTATTTACAGTTAAGAAAACGATAAATACTTCCTCAATATCCTGCCTCAACGTTCTCCAATTGTCAGACAAGGTTGGATTTTATCTAATTAAACAAGCCCCACAGAAAAAGGTGAATCAATGGCCGCCCTCAGTCGAACCTCATTGTGGCCATTGGAGGTTATGGACTGTAGCCTTCCTAAAGACACAGCTAGATCTTACATCAAGTTCATTGATATTTTTAGGCAAAGTGTTTCGACACTTCGTTTTCACCAAAAGGCTGCGAGGCATTCCGCAACCTTTGTTAAAAACGGAAATCGAAACTTTTAACAAAGTGTTCGAACACTTTGCCAAAGGGAGCTAAAGACGGGGTAAATAACTGAAAAAGCCACTAAGTCCTGTCAAAGTTAGTAGTCACCTAACTATACTCAGAAGTGTGAATAAAAAATAATTCATTCACACCTAGTACAATTAAAAATTTGAAATGAGAACAATAGATCATTCTCATTCCAATTATAGCTACTGTCCTCTTTTTCTTTCTATTCTAAATCTAACTCTTTTCTTATAAAATTTAAGAAATAATTTCTTAATAGACTTGAAAAATATATTCCTTGCTTAAAATCAACCAAATATGCTGTCAATCCAAGGTCAAAAAACATCATCGACTGTTAATATTAATATTAACATTCGTAAATATTTCAGACTCTAGATGAGACCAGAAGTGATTAAAAGACAGCAAAAAATATATAAATAATGTTACAACATCCCCAGTTGGTTAACCAAAAAAAATTTTGGATTCCAACTGTCGATATTCCACATTACATATACCTATCTCAACTATTTAAAAAAGAAGTCTTGGTGGGAAAAGGATTCTTTTTGGATTATTGGGATAGGATTTCATTGTTAAGTGGGAGCTTAACAATAAAAATGAGGGAATCTGAAAAGAAGAAGGAGAAAAAAGAAGTGAAAGAAAAAAGGATGAAACGAACTAAAAAAATTTTAATGTTTTTTTTAAAAAATATGCCGTTAAGGCGCATGGGCATTCCTTGAAGTACTTTTCGCTTACTGCCAGGTAAGCTCATCAGAAGGATTTTTTTAAAAAGTTATAATTGTCCTATCAGAACCTCTAAAAGCTGAATGCTATGCATTCGAAATAAGCTATTGCTAATCGAGAAGAACATTCGTGACCAAACATTTTCATAAGCATTTTCTTTTGCACATATAATTATATACAAAAAAATAAAAAAATGCTATATACGCATTCGCACACACAATCATTGAACATTCTCATCAAAAAGAATAAAAATTTTTAAATAGAAAAATGAAATTATTTTTGGAATTGACAAGATAGAAATAAATAGTAGAAAGCATTAGGAAAGAATTAGAAAAAGAGTTGGTATATTTTGGTTAGATATATATTTGGAAGAGTTCGCATACTTTTTTTTGTATGATAGAGATTTTTGTGTATTTTTGGAAGAGTTGATGTTTTTTGGTAAGGTTTATTTTGTAAGGTTTATTTATTTTTTTGTATGTATGGTGGGGATTTTTTTGTATGTATGGTAGAGGTTTTTTTATATAAATGGTAGATATTTTTTTGTGTATATGATTAAGATTTTTTTGTGTATATGATTAAGATTTTTTGGTAGGGGTATTTTTGTGTATATGATTAAGATTTTTTTGGTAGGGGTATTTTTGGTGTTTTTTATATATGTTAGAGCTTTTTTAGGTAGAGTTTTTTGTGTTTTTTTCGTGATTTTCTTGAGTTTTTTTGTTATATTGGGTATATTTTTGTTCCTGATGTTAAGTTTTGTTTTTAACCTATTCCATTTTTCTTATTTTTTAATTTGTTTGGATATAGTAAATTATTTAATTTTAATTTTACTTTGATTTTATTTTGTTTTATAAAAATATAGTGTATTTTTCCGTCTTGAATTTGTTTTATTTTCACTATATATATTTAAGCTCCTATTTTATTTTTCATCTAATTTATTTCGTTTATTTTACTTTCTTTTATTTTTGCCTCTTGTTAAATTTTACTTATTTCATACATATTTTCCTATTCCTATAGTTTACTCCTTTCCTATAATTAATTTTGAATTTTTTAAATTTTATTAAATTTTATCTGTATTCATGCAACCTATTCTATTCTCATAATTTTTCTATTTGTTTTTTCTTGTTTTATAAATTTTACTAATTTTATATATAATCTATAATATATAGTTTTAAATGTAACCAATTTTTTATTCCCTCTGTTTTTATTTGTTTTATCTAAAAGAAATAATTTCTATAATTTTTTCTGTTTTATTTTGTCTGTACTATTTTTCTCCATTTTCCTATTTATTTTGTCTGTTCTAATTAATTTTGTCTATTTTATAATATTTTTTATTTAGATTTATTTTGTCTAAAAATAATAATTTCTGTCATTTTTAAATTTTTTTCAATTATATTCTGTGATCTGTTTACAATGCCACCTATTCTATTCTCATCATTTTTCTATTTGTTTTTTCTGTTTAATAAATTTTACTAATTTATATTTAATCCTTTTTTAAATCTTACCAATTTTTTATTCCCTCTGTTTTCAATTTATTTTATCTAAAAGTAATAATTTCTATAATTTTTTTAATTTTTTTAAAAAACTTTTTTATTTCGTCTATACCATTTTTCCCAATTTCCTATTTATTTTAGATTTATTTTATCTAACATAATAATTCATGTATTCTATTCATCATCATTTTTCTATTTATTTTTCTCTTGTTATATAAATTTCACTATTTTCTTGTTTTGATCCTGTTTTAAATCTAATCGATTTTTTGTTTTTATTTATTTTATCTAAAATAATATTTTTCCTAATCCCATAATTTTTTCAACTTATTTTTGAATATTTTATTTATTCAATTCTATTCTGTTTTATTTTATCTAAGTTATTCTCTCCATTTTCCAATTTTTTTCTTGTTTTATAAATTTTAACGTTTTGTATTGTCTGTATTTTGTTTATTCTATCAACTATAATCGTGATCTAAATTTAGCCTATTTTATATTCTGTTCTTCTTGTTATTTTAATTCTTCTGTTACACTTTGATTACTTTTTGTAATCCAGTTATTTTATATAATGAAATAAAATATAAGATTTACCTTTGAAAATACTGTTAATATTTTTGCATGGGTCTTCGTTTTGTATTTTTATACCCCCACGTTTAAAAAACGTAAATGGGGGTATATTAATTTTGTCACTCCGTTTGTAACGCCCATAAGGAGGCGTGGTAGGTATAGAAAAGTATATATATTATTGATCAGCATCACCACCCGAGTTGATTTAGCCATGTCCGTCTGTCTGTCCGTCTGTCCGTCTGTCCGTCTGTCCGTCTGTCCGTCTGTCCGTCTGTCCGTCTGTCCGTCTGTCCGTCTGTCCGTCTGTCCGTCTGTCCGTCTGTCCGTCTGTCGTCACGATTACAGCCGTAATTTTCAAGCTATCATCACGAAATTCAATATTTAAGCTTTTATCTAAAAAACTAAGGTCAAGTTCGAAAATGAGCCAAATCGGATGAAAACCACGCCTACCTCCCATACAAAGTGCCTTTATCAAAACGGTAAAATCTCTTAGAATTCCACAAAAATTAATATATGGACTTGAAATTTTGCATATGAGCTCCGATATTTAAAGTGCACTCTAAGTATGAAATTCAACCAAATCGGATAAAAACCACGCCTACCTCCCATACAAAGTGACTTCATCAAAAAGGTAAAATGTCTTTAAATTCCACAAAAAATAATATATGGACTTGAAATTTTGCTTATTAACTTTGATATATAACATGCACTTTGTGTATAAAATTCAACCAAATCGAGTGAAAACCACACCTACCCCCCATACAAAGTGATTTTATAAAAAATGAAAACGAATATTTTCTGTGAAAACTATGTAGGTATAACAAAAATGTTTTATACAAATAAACATTTTATTGACGGCTTAAGACTTTGAATATACTTCGGTTCGGACGTGGGGGTATTTTAACTTCGGCCCAGTCGAAGATCATTTCTTACTAGTTTTCTTTGTTTTTATTAACAAACGTTCGAGTTTTATAGAAACGGTCGGTAAAAAAATTTTAAATATCGGTTAGACGGATTTTTTCAAAAAGGGTTTTAAAATCGATCATTCGGATTTTTTGGTTTTATAATTTTAGTATCAATTGCATAAGATATTTTTAAATTTCCACTGATTTTTTCAGATATTCTGTGAAATACTTTTAATTGTGTGAGAAAAAAGGTTTTAATTTTGTGAGAAAAAAAGTTTTAATTTTGATTGTCTGAGAAAATATGAGTAATTATTTACAAAAATACAGAACACAGAAAAACATTTCTAAACCCGTTCACTGCACTTCGTTAAATTTAAGTAAAAATCATCATAATTCACATACCGCATTGTAATAAATTTATTATTTTTTAAGGAGTAGAAAACACTATTCTTTTTTAAGGAGTAGAAAACACTATAACTCCCGTGCCGCGCTTCAAACCATATTTAAAGGAATAAAAACAATCAAACTCGCGTACCGCGCTTCAATAAATTTATAAACCGTTCTCAGATGTGTTCGCGTACAAACTAATGAACCTGTACTTTTGTCGCGAAAAAATGGCCTAATTATTGCTAAAAAAAGGACGCGATATGGTGTTGATGTGGTGTCATGTGCAAGAGGGTGAGTTTTTGAACAGGTTTTTTTGTTCTATGTTGTTGTTGTTCTTGTCTATGTTGGCGTTGTCAAGTTTTTTGTCAAAAAAAAGAACACGGAATAGCGGCGTCATGAAGATGTTAGTGTAGTGTCGTGTGCATTGGGGTGGGTTTTTTAACAGATTTTTTGTCCTTGTTATTGTTGTTCTTGTCTATGTTGTTTGTTGTTCTTGTCTATGTTGATTTTATTTTTGGCAAACGATTATGTCCTATGTTGGTTTTATTTTTGGCAAACGATTATGTCCATGTTGTTGTTGTTATATTCGTCTGAATATTTTGTTAATGTCGTTGTCGTATTTTTTCGTGTTGTTGTTAATGTCGTTATCGTGTTTTTGAGGCTAGCTTTTTCAGGCTAACTTTTTCAGGCTAACTTTTTCGTAGGTACAGTTGTCTGACTGGTTTGTCTAATTGTTTGTCTAATTGTTTTGTTTGAAAATATTGTTAGTATCATTGTTATACTTTAGTTTGGTGACTGTTTTTGTAAGATGTTTGGTTGGTGTTTATGTTTTTTTGTGGTGGTAGATGGTGGTGGTAGATTTAGTTGGTGGTGGTAGATATTGGTGGATTTAGTTGCTGATGATAGTTTGTGGTTTTTTTTGAATTGGTGAAGGTAGGTTTTTTGGTTTTTTTTGAATTGGTGAAGGTAGGTTTTTTTGGTTGGTAAGGTATTGGTTAGGGTATTGGTTAAGGTTTTGGTTTTTATGGTTTTTTGGTTTGGTTTTTTGGTTTTATAATTATTGATTATACCACAAGGAGGATTTCATCTCATCCAAAAAAGTCTATTCTAATATTTGCGCTCATTATTTAATTTAATTGTTCCACTATTGGGGTTATAGATTGATTAAAGATGGTAGAAAATTAGTATATAAAATTCTATCATCTTCTCTATCTTTTCGTTTAACTATGAAAAAAGCGCTTGAAAAACAGATTTTAATATTAGATACTTATTGGTGAGGTGAATCTCTTGTTTTTAGTTTTTATGTAATTATATCTTGAAAAGATATATTTTTTCTTGATATATTACAGAAGTTATATTATTTTTTCGGCAACAACCATCTTACGATCGACCCACACTGTTAATCGTCAACAGCCTCATAGTATAAATATGAAACTGCGAACAAAAAACATGGTATCGATACATTACGATAGTCGCGGTCACGAAAAACCAGTGGTGTTTCCTCATGTACACCAATTCCCTGCTACTCAGTTAACTTGGAGCAACAGTGAAATTGACATTCATGGTTAGGAAACCCATCGGTAGTCTCTCATGTGAAATCTCACACAAAGAGGCTAATGTTTTATATTGTTTATAATTTTTTTCAATTTAATTTTTTGGTTTTAAAATTCTTTATAAAGGTGAGAATCTTGGTGTGAAAGGCAATCATTTTATTGCTAAAGAGCATCAACACCGCTTCTCTTTAGCCGCCTCGTAAATCCCCACAAAAACCTAAAAGATAAAATTAAGACGGGTAACCCAAATCTCCCCTATAGTTTCATCCAAAGTCACTCATTGCAAATGGTGACTAATGGACCAGAGGAAAATGTGGCATTACGGTAATATTAGTAAATGTGGGTTTGCTCTCAGAAGGAGATTTAATGACAGAGGTGGCCATCCCGTTTTTTTTAAGGGGTTCACTCTTTTTTAAGTTTCCTGTCATCCCCAAAAACTTAAGATACTTAATATTTATTGTTAGTATTAATACATACATCCGGACTTACATACTAAGTCCCAGAAATACTGCATGGGACAAGAATGGCACTAAACTACTTTTTACAATGTCGATCGTTATATAAAGGCTACGAACATTAATGAGGTATTTACAGTTAAGAAAACGATAAATACTTCCTCAATATCCTGCCTCAACGTTCTCCAATTGTCAGACAAGGTTGGATTTTATCTAATTAAACAAGCCCCACAGAAAAAGGTGAATCAATGGCCGCCCTCAGTCGAACCTCATTGTGGCCATTGGAGGTTATGGACTGTAGCCTTCCTAAAGACACAGCTAGATCTTACATCAAGTTCATTGATATTTTTAGGCAAAGTGTTTCGACACTTCGTTTTCACCAAAAGGCTGCGAGGCATTCCGCAACCTTTGTTAAAAACGGAAATCGAAACTTTTAACAAAGTGTTCGAACACTTTGCCAAAGGGAGCTAAAGACGGGGTAAATAACTGAAAAAGCCACTAAGTCCTGTCAAAGTTAGTAGTCACCTAACTATACTCAGAAGTGTGAATAAAAAATAATTCATTCACACCTAGTACAATTAAAAATTTGAAATGAGAACAATAGATCATTCTCATTCCAATTATAGCTACTGTCCTCTTTTTCTTTCTATTCTAAATCTAACTCTTTTCTTATAAAATTTAAGAAATAATTTCTTAATAGACTTGAAAAATATATTCCTTGCTTAAAATCAACCAAATATGCTGTCAATCCAAGGTCAAAAAACATCATCGACTGTTAATATTAATATTAACATTCGTAAATATTTCAGACTCTAGATGAGACCAGAAGTGATTAAAAGACAGCAAAAAATATATAAATAATGTTACAACATCCCCAGTTGGTTAACCAAAAAAAATTTTGGATTCCAACTGTCGATATTCCACATTACATATACCTATCTCAACTATTTAAAAAAGAAGTCTTGGTGGGAAAAGGATTCTTTTTGGATTATTGGGATAGGATTTCATTGTTAAGTGGGAGCTTAACAATAAAAATGAGGGAATCTGAAAAGAAGAAGGAGAAAAAAGAAGTGAAAGAAAAAAGGATGAAACGAACTAAAAAAATTTTAATGTTTTTTTTAAAAAATATGCCGTTAAGGCGCATGGGCATTCCTTGAAGTACTTTTCGCTTACTGCCAGGTAAGCTCATCAGAAGGATTTTTTTAAAAAGTTATAATTGTCCTATCAGAACCTCTAAAAGCTGAATGCTATGCATTCGAAATAAGCTATTGCTAATCGAGAAGAACATTCGTGACCAAACATTTTCATAAGCATTTTCTTTTGCACATATAATTATATACAAAAAAATAAAAAAATGCTATATACGCATTCGCACACACAATCATTGAACATTCTCATCAAAAAGAATAAAAATTTTTAAATAGAAAAATGAAATTATTTTTGGAATTGACAAGATAGAAATAAATAGTAGAAAGCATTAGGAAAGAATTAGAAAAAGAGTTGGTATATTTTGGTTAGATATATATTTGGAAGAGTTCGCATACTTTTTTTTGTATGATAGAGATTTTTGTGTATTTTTGGAAGAGTTGATGTTTTTTGGTAAGGTTTATTTTGTAAGGTTTATTTATTTTTTTGTATGTATGGTGGGGATTTTTTTGTATGTATGGTAGAGGTTTTTTTATATAAATGGTAGATATTTTTTTGTGTATATGATTAAGATTTTTTTGTGTATATGATTAAGATTTTTTGGTAGGGGTATTTTTGTGTATATGATTAAGATTTTTTTGGTAGGGGTATTTTTGGTGTTTTTTATATATGTTAGAGCTTTTTTAGGTAGAGTTTTTTGTGTTTTTTTCGTGATTTTCTTGAGTTTTTTTGTTATATTGGGTATATTTTTGTTCCTGATGTTAAGTTTTGTTTTTAACCTATTCCATTTTTCTTATTTTTTAATTTGTTTGGATATAGTAAATTATTTAATTTTAATTTTACTTTGATTTTATTTTGTTTTATAAAAATATAGTGTATTTTTCCGTCTTGAATTTGTTTTATTTTCACTATATATATTTAAGCTCCTATTTTATTTTTCATCTAATTTATTTCGTTTATTTTACTTTCTTTTATTTTTGCCTCTTGTTAAATTTTACTTATTTCATACATATTTTCCTATTCCTATAGTTTACTCCTTTCCTATAATTAATTTTGAATTTTTTAAATTTTATTAAATTTTATCTGTATTCATGCAACCTATTCTATTCTCATAATTTTTCTATTTGTTTTTTCTTGTTTTATAAATTTTACTAATTTTATATATAATCTATAATATATAGTTTTAAATGTAACCAATTTTTTATTCCCTCTGTTTTTATTTGTTTTATCTAAAAGAAATAATTTCTATAATTTTTTCTGTTTTATTTTGTCTGTACTATTTTTCTCCATTTTCCTATTTATTTTGTCTGTTCTAATTAATTTTGTCTATTTTATAATATTTTTTATTTAGATTTATTTTGTCTAAAAATAATAATTTCTGTCATTTTTAAATTTTTTTCAATTATATTCTGTGATCTGTTTACAATGCCACCTATTCTATTCTCATCATTTTTCTATTTGTTTTTTCTGTTTAATAAATTTTACTAATTTATATTTAATCCTTTTTTAAATCTTACCAATTTTTTATTCCCTCTGTTTTCAATTTATTTTATCTAAAAGTAATAATTTCTATAATTTTTTTAATTTTTTTAAAAAACTTTTTTATTTCGTCTATACCATTTTTCCCAATTTCCTATTTATTTTAGATTTATTTTATCTAACATAATAATTCATGTATTCTATTCATCATCATTTTTCTATTTATTTTTCTCTTGTTATATAAATTTCACTATTTTCTTGTTTTGATCCTGTTTTAAATCTAATCGATTTTTTGTTTTTATTTATTTTATCTAAAATAATATTTTTCCTAATCCCATAATTTTTTCAACTTATTTTTGAATATTTTATTTATTCAATTCTATTCTGTTTTATTTTATCTAAGTTATTCTCTCCATTTTCCAATTTTTTTCTTGTTTTATAAATTTTAACGTTTTGTATTGTCTGTATTTTGTTTATTCTATCAACTATAATCGTGATCTAAATTTAGCCTATTTTATATTCTGTTCTTCTTGTTATTTTAATTCTTCTGTTACACTTTGATTACTTTTTGTAATCCAGTTATTTTATATAATGAAATAAAATATAAGATTTACCTTTGAAAATACTGTTAATATTTTTGCATGGGTCTTCGTTTTGTATTTTTTTCTTTGTTTTTATTAACAAACGTTCGAGTTTTA
The DNA here is from genome assembly GCA_943735915.1 of Pherbina coryleti. Taxonomy (NCBI): domain Eukaryota; kingdom Metazoa; phylum Arthropoda; class Insecta; order Diptera; family Sciomyzidae; genus Pherbina; species Pherbina coryleti. Next base: position 21,164 of record CALSEO010000010.1, on the reverse strand, counting down.
TAGAAACGGTCGGTAAAAAAATTTTAAATATCGGTTAGACGGATTTTTTCAAAAAGGGTTTTAAAATCGATCATTCGGATTTTTTGGTTTTATAATTTTAGTATCAATTGCATAAGATATTTTTAAATTTCCACTGATTTTTTCAGATATTCTGTGAAATACTTTTAATTGTGTGAGAAAAAAGGTTTTAATTTTGTGAGAAAAAAAGTTTTAATTTTGATTGTCTGAGAAAATATGAGTAATTATTTACAAAAATACAGAACACAGAAAAACATTTCTAAACCCGTTCACTGCACTTCGTTAAATTTAAGTAAAAATCATCATAATTCACATACCGCATTGTAATAAATTTATTATTTTTTAAGGAGTAGAAAACACTATTCTTTTTTAAGGAGTAGAAAACACTATAACTCCCGTGCCGCGCTTCAAACCATATTTAAAGGAATAAAAACAATCAAACTCGCGTACCGCGCTTCAATAAATTTATAAACCGTTCTCAGATGTGTTCGCGTACAAACTAATGAACCTGTACTTTTGTCGCGAAAAAATGGCCTAATTATTGCTAAAAAAAGGACGCGATATGGTGTTGATGTGGTGTCATGTGCAAGAGGGTGAGTTTTTGAACAGGTTTTTTTGTTCTATGTTGTTGTTGTTCTTGTCTATGTTGGCGTTGTCAAGTTTTTTGTCAAAAAAAAGAACACGGAATAGCGGCGTCATGAAGATGTTAGTGTAGTGTCGTGTGCATTGGGGTGGGTTTTTTAACAGATTTTTTGTCCTTGTTATTGTTGTTCTTGTCTATGTTGTTTGTTGTTCTTGTCTATGTTGATTTTATTTTTGGCAAACGATTATGTCCTATGTTGGTTTTATTTTTGGCAAACGATTATGTCCATGTTGTTGTTGTTATATTCGTCTGAATATTTTGTTAATGTCGTTGTCGTATTTTTTCGTGTTGTTGTTAATGTCGTTATCGTGTTTTTGAGGCTAGCTTTTTCAGGCTAACTTTTTCAGGCTAACTTTTTCGTAGGTACAGTTGTCTGACTGGTTTGTCTAATTGTTTGTCTAATTGTTTTGTTTGAAAATATTGTTAGTATCATTGTTATACTTTAGTTTGGTGACTGTTTTTGTAAGATGTTTGGTTGGTGTTTATGTTTTTTTGTGGTGGTAGATGGTGGTGGTAGATTTAGTTGGTGGTGGTAGATATTGGTGGATTTAGTTGCTGATGATAGTTTGTGGTTTTTTTTGAATTGGTGAAGGTAGGTTTTTTGGTTTTTTTTGAATTGGTGAAGGTAGGTTTTTTTGGTTGGTAAGGTATTGGTTAGGGTATTGGTTAAGGTTTTGGTTTTTATGGTTTTTTGGTTTGGTTTTTTGGTTTTATAATTATTGATTATACCACAAGGAGGATTTCATCTCATCCAAAAAAGTCTATTCTAATATTTGCGCTCATTATTTAATTTAATTGTTCCACTATTGGGGTTATAGATTGATTAAAGATGGTAGAAAATTAGTATATAAAATTCTATCATCTTCTCTATCTTTTCGTTTAACTATGAAAAAAGCGCTTGAAAAACAGATTTTAATATTAGATACTTATTGGTGAGGTGAATCTCTTGTTTTTAGTTTTTATGTAATTATATCTTGAAAAGATATATTTTTTCTTGATATATTACAGAAGTTATATTATTTTTTCGGCAACAACCATCTTACGATCGACCCACACTGTTAATCGTCAACAGCCTCATAGTATAAATATGAAACTGCGAACAAAAAACATGGTATCGATACATTACGATAGTCGCGGTCACGAAAAACCAGTGGTGTTTCCTCATGTACACCAATTCCCTGCTACTCAGTTAACTTGGAGCAACAGTGAAATTGACATTCATGGTTAGGAAACCCATCGGTAGTCTCTCATGTGAAATCTCACACAAAGAGGCTAATGTTTTATATTGTTTATAATTTTTTTCAATTTAATTTTTTGGTTTTAAAATTCTTTATAAAGGTGAGAATCTTGGTGTGAAAGGCAATCATTTTATTGCTAAAGAGCATCAACACCGCTTCTCTTTAGCCGCCTCGTAAATCCCCACAAAAACCTAAAAGATAAAATTAAGACGGGTAACCCAAATCTCCCCTATAGTTTCATCCAAAGTCACTCATTGCAAATGGTGACTAATGGACCAGAGGAAAATGTGGCATTACGGTAATATTAGTAAATGTGGGTTTGCTCTCAGAAGGAGATTTAATGACAGAGGTGGCCATCCCGTTTTTTTTAAGGGGTTCACTCTTTTTTAAGTTTCCTGTCATCCCCAAAAACTTAAGATACTTAATATTTATTGTTAGTATTAATACATACATCCGGACTTACATACTAAGTCCCAGAAATACTGCATGGGACAAGAATGGCACTAAACTACTTTTTACAATGTCGATCGTTATATAAAGGCTACGAACATTAATGAGGTATTTACAGTTAAGAAAACGATAAATACTTCCTCAATATCCTGCCTCAACGTTCTCCAATTGTCAGACAAGGTTGGATTTTATCTAATTAAACAAGCCCCACAGAAAAAGGTGAATCAATGGCCGCCCTCAGTCGAACCTCATTGTGGCCATTGGAGGTTATGGACTGTAGCCTTCCTAAAGACACAGCTAGATCTTACATCAAGTTCATTGATATTTTTAGGCAAAGTGTTTCGACACTTCGTTTTCACCAAAAGGCTGCGAGGCATTCCGCAACCTTTGTTAAAAACGGAAATCGAAACTTTTAACAAAGTGTTCGAACACTTTGCCAAAGGGAGCTAAAGACGGGGTAAATAACTGAAAAAGCCACTAAGTCCTGTCAAAGTTAGTAGTCACCTAACTATACTCAGAAGTGTGAATAAAAAATAATTCATTCACACCTAGTACAATTAAAAATTTGAAATGAGAACAATAGATCATTCTCATTCCAATTATAGCTACTGTCCTCTTTTTCTTTCTATTCTAAATCTAACTCTTTTCTTATAAAATTTAAGAAATAATTTCTTAATAGACTTGAAAAATATATTCCTTGCTTAAAATCAACCAAATATGCTGTCAATCCAAGGTCAAAAAACATCATCGACTGTTAATATTAATATTAACATTCGTAAATATTTCAGACTCTAGATGAGACCAGAAGTGATTAAAAGACAGCAAAAAATATATAAATAATGTTACAACATCCCCAGTTGGTTAACCAAAAAAAATTTTGGATTCCAACTGTCGATATTCCACATTACATATACCTATCTCAACTATTTAAAAAAGAAGTCTTGGTGGGAAAAGGATTCTTTTTGGATTATTGGGATAGGATTTCATTGTTAAGTGGGAGCTTAACAATAAAAATGAGGGAATCTGAAAAGAAGAAGGAGAAAAAAGAAGTGAAAGAAAAAAGGATGAAACGAACTAAAAAAATTTTAATGTTTTTTTTAAAAAATATGCCGTTAAGGCGCATGGGCATTCCTTGAAGTACTTTTCGCTTACTGCCAGGTAAGCTCATCAGAAGGATTTTTTTAAAAAGTTATAATTGTCCTATCAGAACCTCTAAAAGCTGAATGCTATGCATTCGAAATAAGCTATTGCTAATCGAGAAGAACATTCGTGACCAAACATTTTCATAAGCATTTTCTTTTGCACATATAATTATATACAAAAAAATAAAAAAATGCTATATACGCATTCGCACACACAATCATTGAACATTCTCATCAAAAAGAATAAAAATTTTTAAATAGAAAAATGAAATTATTTTTGGAATTGACAAGATAGAAATAAATAGTAGAAAGCATTAGGAAAGAATTAGAAAAAGAGTTGGTATATTTTGGTTAGATATATATTTGGAAGAGTTCGCATACTTTTTTTTGTATGATAGAGATTTTTGTGTATTTTTGGAAGAGTTGATGTTTTTTGGTAAGGTTTATTTTGTAAGGTTTATTTATTTTTTTGTATGTATGGTGGGGATTTTTTTGTATGTATGGTAGAGGTTTTTTTATATAAATGGTAGATATTTTTTTGTGTATATGATTAAGATTTTTTTGTGTATATGATTAAGATTTTTTGGTAGGGGTATTTTTGTGTATATGATTAAGATTTTTTTGGTAGGGGTATTTTTGGTGTTTTTTATATATGTTAGAGCTTTTTTAGGTAGAGTTTTTTGTGTTTTTTTCGTGATTTTCTTGAGTTTTTTTGTTATATTGGGTATATTTTTGTTCCTGATGTTAAGTTTTGTTTTTAACCTATTCCATTTTTCTTATTTTTTAATTTGTTTGGATATAGTAAATTATTTAATTTTAATTTTACTTTGATTTTATTTTGTTTTATAAAAATATAGTGTATTTTTCCGTCTTGAATTTGTTTTATTTTCACTATATATATTTAAGCTCCTATTTTATTTTTCATCTAATTTATTTCGTTTATTTTACTTTCTTTTATTTTTGCCTCTTGTTAAATTTTACTTATTTCATACATATTTTCCTATTCCTATAGTTTACTCCTTTCCTATAATTAATTTTGAATTTTTTAAATTTTATTAAATTTTATCTGTATTCATGCAACCTATTCTATTCTCATAATTTTTCTATTTGTTTTTTCTTGTTTTATAAATTTTACTAATTTTATATATAATCTATAATATATAGTTTTAAATGTAACCAATTTTTTATTCCCTCTGTTTTTATTTGTTTTATCTAAAAGAAATAATTTCTATAATTTTTTCTGTTTTATTTTGTCTGTACTATTTTTCTCCATTTTCCTATTTATTTTGTCTGTTCTAATTAATTTTGTCTATTTTATAATATTTTTTATTTAGATTTATTTTGTCTAAAAATAATAATTTCTGTCATTTTTAAATTTTTTTCAATTATATTCTGTGATCTGTTTACAATGCCACCTATTCTATTCTCATCATTTTTCTATTTGTTTTTTCTGTTTAATAAATTTTACTAATTTATATTTAATCCTTTTTTAAATCTTACCAATTTTTTATTCCCTCTGTTTTCAATTTATTTTATCTAAAAGTAATAATTTCTATAATTTTTTTAATTTTTTTAAAAAACTTTTTTATTTCGTCTATACCATTTTTCCCAATTTCCTATTTATTTTAGATTTATTTTATCTAACATAATAATTCATGTATTCTATTCATCATCATTTTTCTATTTATTTTTCTCTTGTTATATAAATTTCACTATTTTCTTGTTTTGATCCTGTTTTAAATCTAATCGATTTTTTGTTTTTATTTATTTTATCTAAAATAATATTTTTCCTAATCCCATAATTTTTTCAACTTATTTTTGAATATTTTATTTATTCAATTCTATTCTGTTTTATTTTATCTAAGTTATTCTCTCCATTTTCCAATTTTTTTCTTGTTTTATAAATTTTAACGTTTTGTATTGTCTGTATTTTGTTTATTCTATCAACTATAATCGTGATCTAAATTTAGCCTATTTTATATTCTGTTCTTCTTGTTATTTTAATTCTTCTGTTACACTTTGATTACTTTTTGTAATCCAGTTATTTTATATAATGAAATAAAATATAAGATTTACCTTTGAAAATACTGTTAATATTTTTGCATGGGTCTTCGTTTTGTATTTTTTTCTTTGTTTTTATTAACAAACGTTCGAGTTTTATAGAAACGGTCGGTAAAAAAATTTTAAATATCGGTTAGACGGATTTTTTCAAAAAGGGTTTTAAAATCGATCATTCGGATTTTTTGGTTTTATAATTTTAGTATCAATTGCATAAGATATTTTTAAATTTCCACTGATTTTTTCAGATATTCTGTGAAATACTTTTAATTGTGTGAGAAAAAAGGTTTTAATTTTGTGAGAAAAAAAGTTTTAATTTTGATTGTCTGAGAAAATATGAGTAATTATTTACAAAAATACAGAACACAGAAAAACATTTCTAAACCCGTTCACTGCACTTCGTTAAATTTAAGTAAAAATCATCATAATTCACATACCGCATTGTAATAAATTTATTATTTTTTAAGGAGTAGAAAACACTATTCTTTTTTAAGGAGTAGAAAACACTATAACTCCCGTGCCGCGCTTCAAACCATATTTAAAGGAATAAAAACAATCAAACTCGCGTACCGCGCTTCAATAAATTTATAAACCGTTCTCAGATGTGTTCGCGTACAAACTAATGAACCTGTACTTTTGTCGCGAAAAAATGGCCTAATTATTGCTAAAAAAAGGACGCGATATGGTGTTGATGTGGTGTCATGTGCAAGAGGGTGAGTTTTTGAACAGGTTTTTTTGTTCTATGTTGTTGTTGTTCTTGTCTATGTTGGCGTTGTCAAGTTTTTTGTCAAAAAAAAGAACACGGAATAGCGGCGTCATGAAGATGTTAGTGTAGTGTCGTGTGCATTGGGGTGGGTTTTTTAACAGATTTTTTGTCCTTGTTATTGTTGTTCTTGTCTATGTTGTTTGTTGTTCTTGTCTATGTTGATTTTATTTTTGGCAAACGATTATGTCCTATGTTGGTTTTATTTTTGGCAAACGATTATGTCCATGTTGTTGTTGTTATATTCGTCTGAATATTTTGTTAATGTCGTTGTCGTATTTTTTCGTGTTGTTGTTAATGTCGTTATCGTGTTTTTGAGGCTAGCTTTTTCAGGCTAACTTTTTCAGGCTAACTTTTTCGTAGGTACAGTTGTCTGACTGGTTTGTCTAATTGTTTGTCTAATTGTTTTGTTTGAAAATATTGTTAGTATCATTGTTATACTTTAGTTTGGTGACTGTTTTTGTAAGATGTTTGGTTGGTGTTTATGTTTTTTTGTGGTGGTAGATGGTGGTGGTAGATTTAGTTGGTGGTGGTAGATATTGGTGGATTTAGTTGCTGATGATAGTTTGTGGTTTTTTTTGAATTGGTGAAGGTAGGTTTTTTGGTTTTTTTTGAATTGGTGAAGGTAGGTTTTTTTGGTTGGTAAGGTATTGGTTAGGGTATTGGTTAAGGTTTTGGTTTTTATGGTTTTTTGGTTTGGTTTTTTGGTTTTATAATTATTGATTATACCACAAGGAGGATTTCATCTCATCCAAAAAAGTCTATTCTAATATTTGCGCTCATTATTTAATTTAATTGTTCCACTATTGGGGTTATAGATTGATTAAAGATGGTAGAAAATTAGTATATAAAATTCTATCATCTTCTCTATCTTTTCGTTTAACTATGAAAAAAGCGCTTGAAAAACAGATTTTAATATTAGATACTTATTGGTGAGGTGAATCTCTTGTTTTTAGTTTTTATGTAATTATATCTTGAAAAGATATATTTTTTCTTGATATATTACAGAAGTTATATTATTTTTTCGGCAACAACCATCTTACGATCGACCCACACTGTTAATCGTCAACAGCCTCATAGTATAAATATGAAACTGCGAACAAAAAACATGGTATCGATACATTACGATAGTCGCGGTCACGAAAAACCAGTGGTGTTTCCTCATGTACACCAATTCCCTGCTACTCAGTTAACTTGGAGCAACAGTGAAATTGACATTCATGGTTAGGAAACCCATCGGTAGTCTCTCATGTGAAATCTCACACAAAGAGGCTAATGTTTTATATTGTTTATAATTTTTTTCAATTTAATTTTTTGGTTTTAAAATTCTTTATAAAGGTGAGAATCTTGGTGTGAAAGGCAATCATTTTATTGCTAAAGAGCATCAACACCGCTTCTCTTTAGCCGCCTCGTAAATCCCCACAAAAACCTAAAAGATAAAATTAAGACGGGTAACCCAAATCTCCCCTATAGTTTCATCCAAAGTCACTCATTGCAAATGGTGACTAATGGACCAGAGGAAAATGTGGCATTACGGTAATATTAGTAAATGTGGGTTTGCTCTCAGAAGGAGATTTAATGACAGAGGTGGCCATCCCGTTTTTTTTAAGGGGTTCACTCTTTTTTAAGTTTCCTGTCATCCCCAAAAACTTAAGATACTTAATATTTATTGTTAGTATTAATACATACATCCGGACTTACATACTAAGTCCCAGAAATACTGCATGGGACAAGAATGGCACTAAACTACTTTTTACAATGTCGATCGTTATATAAAGGCTACGAACATTAATGAGGTATTTACAGTTAAGAAAACGATAAATACTTCCTCAATATCCTGCCTCAACGTTCTCCAATTGTCAGACAAGGTTGGATTTTATCTAATTAAACAAGCCCCACAGAAAAAGGTGAATCAATGGCCGCCCTCAGTCGAACCTCATTGTGGCCATTGGAGGTTATGGACTGTAGCCTTCCTAAAGACACAGCTAGATCTTACATCAAGTTCATTGATATTTTTAGGCAAAGTGTTTCGACACTTCGTTTTCACCAAAAGGCTGCGAGGCATTCCGCAACCTTTGTTAAAAACGGAAATCGAAACTTTTAACAAAGTGTTCGAACACTTTGCCAAAGGGAGCTAAAGACGGGGTAAATAACTGAAAAAGCCACTAAGTCCTGTCAAAGTTAGTAGTCACCTAACTATACTCAGAAGTGTGAATAAAAAATAATTCATTCACACCTAGTACAATTAAAAATTTGAAATGAGAACAATAGATCATTCTCATTCCAATTATAGCTACTGTCCTCTTTTTCTTTCTATTCTAAATCTAACTCTTTTCTTATAAAATTTAAGAAATAATTTCTTAATAGACTTGAAAAATATATTCCTTGCTTAAAATCAACCAAATATGCTGTCAATCCAAGGTCAAAAAACATCATCGACTGTTAATATTAATATTAACATTCGTAAATATTTCAGACTCTAGATGAGACCAGAAGTGATTAAAAGACAGCAAAAAATATATAAATAATGTTACAACATCCCCAGTTGGTTAACCAAAAAAAATTTTGGATTCCAACTGTCGATATTCCACATTACATATACCTATCTCAACTATTTAAAAAAGAAGTCTTGGTGGGAAAAGGATTCTTTTTGGATTATTGGGATAGGATTTCATTGTTAAGTGGGAGCTTAACAATAAAAATGAGGGAATCTGAAAAGAAGAAGGAGAAAAAAGAAGTGAAAGAAAAAAGGATGAAACGAACTAAAAAAATTTTAATGTTTTTTTTAAAAAATATGCCGTTAAGGCGCATGGGCATTCCTTGAAGTACTTTTCGCTTACTGCCAGGTAAGCTCATCAGAAGGATTTTTTTAAAAAGTTATAATTGTCCTATCAGAACCTCTAAAAGCTGAATGCTATGCATTCGAAATAAGCTATTGCTAATCGAGAAGAACATTCGTGACCAAACATTTTCATAAGCATTTTCTTTTGCACATATAATTATATACAAAAAAATAAAAAAATGCTATATACGCATTCGCACACACAATCATTGAACATTCTCATCAAAAAGAATAAAAATTTTTAAATAGAAAAATGAAATTATTTTTGGAATTGACAAGATAGAAATAAATAGTAGAAAGCATTAGGAAAGAATTAGAAAAAGAGTTGGTATATTTTGGTTAGATATATATTTGGAAGAGTTCGCATACTTTTTTTTGTATGATAGAGATTTTTGTGTATTTTTGGAAGAGTTGATGTTTTTTGGTAAGGTTTATTTTGTAAGGTTTATTTATTTTTTTGTATGTATGGTGGGGATTTTTTTGTATGTATGGTAGAGGTTTTTTTATATAAATGGTAGATATTTTTTTGTGTATATGATTAAGATTTTTTTGTGTATATGATTAAGATTTTTTGGTAGGGGTATTTTTGTGTATATGATTAAGATTTTTTTGGTAGGGGTATTTTTGGTGTTTTTTATATATGTTAGAGCTTTTTTAGGTAGAGTTTTTTGTGTTTTTTTCGTGATTTTCTTGAGTTTTTTTGTTATATTGGGTATATTTTTGTTCCTGATGTTAAGTTTTGTTTTTAACCTATTCCATTTTTCTTATTTTTTAATTTGTTTGGATATAGTAAATTATTTAATTTTAATTTTACTTTGATTTTATTTTGTTTTATAAAAATATAGTGTATTTTTCCGTCTTGAATTTGTTTTATTTTCACTATATATATTTAAGCTCCTATTTTATTTTTCATCTAATTTATTTCGTTTATTTTACTTTCTTTTATTTTTGCCTCTTGTTAAATTTTACTTATTTCATACATATTTTCCTATTCCTATAGTTTACTCCTTTCCTATAATTAATTTTGAATTTTTTAAATTTTATTAAATTTTATCTGTATTCATGCAACCTATTCTATTCTCATAATTTTTCTATTTGTTTTTTCTTGTTTTATAAATTTTACTAATTTTATATATAATCTATAATATATAGTTTTAAATGTAACCAATTTTTTATTCCCTCTGTTTTTATTTGTTTTATCTAAAAGAAATAATTTCTATAATTTTTTCTGTTTTATTTTGTCTGTACTATTTTTCTCCATTTTCCTATTTATTTTGTCTGTTCTAATTAATTTTGTCTATTTTATAATATTTTTTATTTAGATTTATTTTGTCTAAAAATAATAATTTCTGTCATTTTTAAATTTTTTTCAATTATATTCTGTGATCTGTTTACAATGCCACCTATTCTATTCTCATCATTTTTCTATTTGTTTTTTCTGTTTAATAAATTTTACTAATTTATATTTAATCCTTTTTTAAATCTTACCAATTTTTTATTCCCTCTGTTTTCAATTTATTTTATCTAAAAGTAATAATTTCTATAATTTTTTTAATTTTTTTAAAAAACTTTTTTATTTCGTCTATACCATTTTTCCCAATTTCCTATTTATTTTAGATTTATTTTATCTAACATAATAATTCATGTATTCTATTCATCATCATTTTTCTATTTATTTTTCTCTTGTTATATAAATTTCACTATTTTCTTGTTTTGATCCTGTTTTAAATCTAATCGATTTTTTGTTTTTATTTATTTTATCTAAAATAATATTTTTCCTAATCCCATAATTTTTTCAACTTATTTTTGAATATTTTATTTATTCAATTCTATTCTGTTTTATTTTATCTAAGTTATTCTCTCCATTTTCCAATTTTTTTCTTGTTTTATAAATTTTAACGTTTTGTATTGTCTGTATTTTGTTTATTCTATCAACTATAATCGTGATCTAAATTTAGCCTATTTTATATTCTGTTCTTCTTGTTATTTTAATTCTTCTGTTACACTTTGATTACTTTTTGTAATCCAGTTATTTTATATAATGAAATAAAATATAAGATTTACCTTTGAAAATACTGTTAATATTTTTGCATGGGTCTTCGTTTTGTATTTTTTTCTTTGTTTTTATTAACAAACGTTCGAGTTTTATAGAAACGGTCGGTAAAAAAATTTTAAATATCGGTTAGACGGATTTTTTCAAAAAGGGTTTTAAAATCGATCATTCGGATTTTTTGGTTTTATAATTTTAGTATCAATTGCATAAGATATTTTTAAATTTCCACTGATTTTTTCAGATATTCTGTGAAATACTTTTAATTGTGTGAGAAAAAAGGTTTTAATTTTGTGAGAAAAAAAGTTTTAATTTTGATTGTCTGAGAAAATATGAGTAATTATTTACAAAAATACAGAACACAGAAAAACATTTCTAAACCCGTTCACTGCACTTCGTTAAATTTAAGTAAAAATCATCATAATTCACATACCGCATTGTAATAAATTTATTATTTTTTAAGGAGTAGAAAACACTATTCTTTTTTAAGGAGTAGAAGACACTATAACTCCCGTGCCGCGCTTCAAACCATATTTAAAGGAATAAAAACAATCAAACTCGCGTACCGCGCTTCAATAAATTTATAAACCGTTCTCAGATGTGTTCGCGTACAAACTAATGAACCTGTACTTTTGTCGCGAAAAAATGGCCTAATTATTGCTAAAAAAAGGACGCGATATGGTGTTGATGTGGTGTCATGTGCAAGAGGGTGAGTTTTTGAACAGGTTTTTTTGTTCTATGTTGTTGTTGTTCTTGTCTATGTTGGCGTTGTCAAGTTTTTTGTCAAAAAAAAGAACACGGAATAGCGGCGTCATGAAGATGTTAGTGTAGTGTCGTGTGCATTGGGGTGGGTTTTTTAACAGATTTTTTGTCCTTGTTATTGTTGTTCTTGTCTATGTTGTTTGTTGTTCTTGTCTATGTTGATTTTATTTTTGGCAAACGATTATGTCCTATGTTGGTTTTATTTTTGGCAAACGATTATGTCCATGTTGTTGTTGTTATATTCGTCTGAATATTTTGTTAATGTCGTTGTCGTATTTTTTCGTGTTGTTGTTAATGTCGTTATCGTGTTTTTGAGGCTAGCTTTTTCAGGCTAACTTTTTCAGGCTAACTTTTTCGTAGGTACAGTTGTCTGACTGGTTTGTCTAATTGTTTGTCTAATTGTTTTGTTTGAAAATATTGTTAGTATCATTGTTATACTTTAGTTTGGTGACTGTTTTTGTAAGATGTTTGGTTGGTGTTTATGTTTTTTTGTGGTGGTAGATGGTGGTGGTAGATTTAGTTGGTGGTGGTAGATATTGGTGGATTTAGTTGCTGATGATAGTTTGTGGTTTTTTTTGAATTGGTGAAGGTAGGTTTTTTGGTTTTTTTTGAATTGGTGAAGGTAGGTTTTTTTGGTTGGTAAGGTATTGGTTAGGGTATTGGTTAAGGTTTTGGTTTTTATGGTTTTTTGGTTTGGTTTTTTGGTTTTATAATTATTGATTATACCACAAGGAGGATTTCATCTCATCCAAAAAAGTCTATTCTAATATTTGCGCTCATTATTTAATTTAATTGTTCCACTATTGGGGTTATAGATTGATTAAAGATGGTAGAAAATTAGTATATAAAATTCTATCATCTTCTCTATCTTTTCGTTTAACTATGAAAAAAGCGCTTGAAAAACAGATTTTAATATTAGATACTTATTGGTGAGGTGAATCTCTTGTTTTTAGTTTTTATGTAATTATATCTTGAAAAGATATATTTTTTCTTGATATATTACAGAAGTTATATTATTTTTTCGGCAACAACCATCTTACGATCGACCCACACTGTTAATCGTCAACAGCCTCATAGTATAAATATGAAACTGCGAACAAAAAACATGGTATCGATACATTACGATAGTCGCGGTCACGAAAAACCAGTGGTGTTTCCTCATGTACACCAATTCCCTGCTACTCAGTTAACTTGGAGCAACAGTGAAATTGACATTCATGGTTAGGAAACCCATCGGTAGTCTCTCATGTGAAATCTCACACAAAGAGGCTAATGTTTTATATTGTTTATAATTTTTTTCAATTTAATTTTTTGGTTTTAAAATTCTTTATAAAGGTGAGAATCTTGGTGTGAAAGGCAATCATTTTATTGCTAAAGAGCATCAACACCGCTTCTCTTTAGCCGCCTCGTAAATCCCCACAAAAACCTAAAAGATAAAATTAAGACGGGTAACCCAAATCTCCCCTATAGTTTCATCCAAAGTCACTCATTGCAAATGGTGACTAATGGACCAGAGGAAAATGTGGCATTACGGTAATATTAGTAAATGTGGGTTTGCTCTCAGAAGGAGATTTAATGACAGAGGTGGCCATCCCGTTTTTTTTAAGGGGTTCACTCTTTTTTAAGTTTCCTGTCATCCCCAAAAACTTAAGATACTTAATATTTATTGTTAGTATTAATACATACATCCGGACTTACATACTAAGTCCCAGAAATACTGCATGGGACAAGAATGGCACTAAACTACTTTTTACAATGTCGATCGTTATATAAAGGCTACGAACATTAATGAGGTATTTACAGTTAAGAAAACGATAAATACTTCCTCAATATCCTGCCTCAACGTTCTCCAATTGTCAGACAAGGTTGGATTTTATCTAATTAAACAAGCCCCACAGAAAAAGGTGAATCAATGGCCGCCCTCAGTCGAACCTCATTGTGGCCATTGGAGGTTATGGACTGTAGCCTTCCTAAAGACACAGCTAGATCTTACATCAAGTTCATTGATATTTTTAGGCAAAGTGTTTCGACACTTCGTTTTCACCAAAAGGCTGCGAGGCATTCCGCAACCTTTGTTAAAAACGGAAATCGAAACTTTTAACAAAGTGTTCGAACACTTTGCCAAAGGGAGCTAAAGACGGGGTAAATAACTGAAAAAGCCACTAAGTCCTGTCAAAGTTAGTAGTCACCTAACTATACTCAGAAGTGTGAATAAAAAATAATTCATTCACACCTAGTACAATTAAAAATTTGAAATGAGAACAATAGATCATTCTCATTCCAATTATAGCTACTGTCCTCTTTTTCTTTCTATTCTAAATCTAACTCTTTTCTTATAAAATTTAAGAAATAATTTCTTAATAGACTTGAAAAATATATTCCTTGCTTAAAATCAACCAAATATGCTGTCAATCCAAGGTCAAAAAACATCATCGACTGTTAATATTAATATTAACATTCGTAAATATTTCAGACTCTAGATGAGACCAGAAGTGATTAAAAGACAGCAAAAAATATATAAATAATGTTACAACATCCCCAGTTGGTTAACCAAAAAAAATTTTGGATTCCAACTGTCGATATTCCACATTACATATACCTATCTCAACTATTTAAAAAAGAAGTCTTGGTGGGAAAAGGATTCTTTTTGGATTATTGGGATAGGATTTCATTGTTAAGTGGGAGCTTAACAATAAAAATGAGGGAATCTGAAAAGAAGAAGGAGAAAAAAGAAGTGAAAGAAAAAAGGATGAAACGAACTAAAAAAATTTTAATGTTTTTTTTAAAAAATATGCCGTTAAGGCGCATGGGCATTCCTTGAAGTACTTTTCGCTTACTGCCAGGTAAGCTCATCAGAAGGATTTTTTTAAAAAGTTATAATTGTCCTATCAGAACCTCTAAAAGCTGAATGCTATGCATTCGAAATAAGCTATTGCTAATCGAGAAGAACATTCGTGACCAAACATTTTCATAAGCATTTTCTTTTGCACATATAATTATATACAAAAAAATAAAAAAATGCTATATACGCATTCGCACACACAATCATTGAACATTCTCATCAAAAAGAATAAAAATTTTTAAATAGAAAAATGAAATTATTTTTGGAATTGACAAGATAGAAATAAATAGTAGAAAGCATTAGGAAAGAATTAGAAAAAGAGTTGGTATATTTTGGTTAGATATATATTTGGAAGAGTTCGCATACTTTTTTTTGTATGATAGAGATTTTTGTGTATTTTTGGAAGAGTTGATGTTTTTTGGTAAGGTTTATTTTGTAAGGTTTATTTATTTTTTTGTATGTATGGTGGGGATTTTTTTGTATGTATGGTAGAGGTTTTTTTATATAAATGGTAGATATTTTTTTGTGTATATGATTAAGATTTTTTTGTGTATATGATTAAGATTTTTTGGTAGGGGTATTTTTGTGTATATGATTAAGATTTTTTTGGTAGGGGTATTTTTGGTGTTTTTTATATATGTTAGAGCTTTTTTAGGTAGAGTTTTTTGTGTTTTTTTCGTGATTTTCTTGAGTTTTTTTGTTATATTGGGTATATTTTTGTTCCTGATGTTAAGTTTTGTTTTTAACCTATTCCATTTTTCTTATTTTTTAATTTGTTTGGATATAGTAAATTATTTAATTTTAATTTTACTTTGATTTTATTTTGTTTTATAAAAATATAGTGTATTTTTCCGTCTTGAATTTGTTTTATTTTCACTATATATATTTAAGCTCCTATTTTATTTTTCATCTAATTTATTTCGTTTATTTTACTTTCTTTTATTTTTGCCTCTTGTTAAATTTTACTTATTTCATACATATTTTCCTATTCCTATAGTTTACTCCTTTCCTATAATTAATTTTGAATTTTTTAAATTTTATTAAATTTTATCTGTATTCATGCAACCTATTCTATTCTCATAATTTTTCTATTTGTTTTTTCTTGTTTTATAAATTTTACTAATTTTATATATAATCTATAATATATAGTTTTAAATGTAACCAATTTTTTATTCCCTCTGTTTTTATTTGTTTTATCTAAAAGAAATAATTTCTATAATTTTTTCTGTTTTATTTTGTCTGTACTATTTTTCTCCATTTTCCTATTTATTTTGTCTGTTCTAATTAATTTTGTCTATTTTATAATATTTTTTATTTAGATTTATTTTGTCTAAAAATAATAATTTCTGTCATTTTTAAATTTTTTTCAATTATATTCTGTGATCTGTTTACAATGCCACCTATTCTATTCTCATCATTTTTCTATTTGTTTTTTCTGTTTAATAAATTTTACTAATTTATATTTAATCCTTTTTTAAATCTTACCAATTTTTTATTCCCTCTGTTTTCAATTTATTTTATCTAAAAGTAATAATTTCTATAATTTTTTTAATTTTTTTAAAAAACTTTTTTATTTCGTCTATACCATTTTTCCCAATTTCCTATTTATTTTAGATTTATTTTATCTAACATAATAATTCATGTATTCTATTCATCATCATTTTTCTATTTATTTTTCTCTTGTTATATAAATTTCACTATTTTCTTGTTTTGATCCTGTTTTAAATCTAATCGATTTTTTGTTTTTATTTATTTTATCTAAAATAATATTTTTCCTAATCCCATAATTTTTTCAACTTATTTTTGAATATTTTATTTATTCAATTCTATTCTGTTTTATTTTATCTAAGTTATTCTCTCCATTTTCCAATTTTTTTCTTGTTTTATAAATTTTAACGTTTTGTATTGTCTGTATTTTGTTTATTCTATCAACTATAATCGTGATCTAAATTTAGCCTATTTTATATTCTGTTCTTCTTGTTATTTTAATTCTTCTGTTACACTTTGATTACTTTTTGTAATCCAGTTATTTTATATAATGAAATAAAATATAAGATTTACCTTTGAAAATACTGTTAATATTTTTGCATGGGTCTTCGTTTTGTATTTTTTTCTTTGTTTTTATTAACAAACGTTCGAGTTTTATAGAAACGGTCGGTAAAAAAATTTTAAATATCGGTTAGACGGATTTTTTCAAAAAGGGTTTTAAAATCGATCATTCGGATTTTTTGGTTTTATAATTTTAGTATCAATTGCATAAGATATTTTTAAATTTCCACTGATTTTTTCAGATATTCTGTGAAATACTTTTAATTGTGTGAGAAAAAAGGTTTTAATTTTGTGAGAAAAAAAGTTTTAATTTTGATTGTCTGAGAAAATATGAGTAATTATTTACAAAAATACAGAACACAGAAAAACATTTCTAAACCCGTTCACTGCACTTCGTTAAATTTAAGTAAAAATCATCATAATTCACATACCGCATTGTAATAAATTTATTATTTTTTAAGGAGTAGAAAACACTATTCTTTTTTAAGGAGTAGAAAACACTATAACTCCCGTGCCGCGCTTCAAACCATATTTAAAGGAATAAAAACAATCAAACTCGCGTACCGCGCTTCAATAAATTTATAAACCGTTCTCAGATGTGTTCGCGTACAAACTAATGAACCTGTACTTTTGTCGCGAAAAAATGGCCTAATTATTGCTAAAAAAAGGACGCGATATGGTGTTGATGTGGTGTCATGTGCAAGAGGGTGAGTTTTTGAACAGGTTTTTTTGTTCTATGTTGTTGTTGTTCTTGTCTATGTTGGCGTTGTCAAGTTTTTTGTCAAAAAAAAGAACACGGAATAGCGGCGTCATGAAGATGTTAGTGTAGTGTCGTGTGCATTGGGGTGGGTTTTTTAACAGATTTTTTGTCCTTGTTATTGTTGTTCTTGTCTATGTTGTTTGTTGTTCTTGTCTATGTTGATTTTATTTTTGGCAAACGATTATGTCCTATGTTGGTTTTATTTTTGGCAAACGATTATGTCCATGTTGTTGTTGTTATATTCGTCTGAATATTTTGTTAATGTCGTTGTCGTATTTTTTCGTGTTGTTGTTAATGTCGTTATCGTGTTTTTGAGGCTAGCTTTTTCAGGCTAACTTTTTCAGGCTAACTTTTTCGTAGGTACAGTTGTCTGACTGGTTTGTCTAATTGTTTGTCTAATTGTTTTGTTTGAAAATATTGTTAGTATCATTGTTATACTTTAGTTTGGTGACTGTTTTTGTAAGATGTTTGGTTGGTGTTTATGTTTTTTTGTGGTGGTAGATGGTGGTGGTAGATTTAGTTGGTGGTGGTAGATATTGGTGGATTTAGTTGCTGATGATAGTTTGTGGTTTTTTTTGAATTGGTGAAGGTAGGTTTTTTGGTTTTTTTTGAATTGGTGAAGGTAGGTTTTTTTGGTTGGTAAGGTATTGGTTAGGGTATTGGTTAAGGTTTTGGTTTTTATGGTTTTTTGGTTTGGTTTTTTGGTTTTATAATTATTGATTATACCACAAGGAGGATTTCATCTCATCCAAAAAAGTCTATTCTAATATTTGCGCTCATTATTTAATTTAATTGTTCCACTATTGGGGTTATAGATTGATTAAAGATGGTAGAAAATTAGTATATAAAATTCTATCATCTTCTCTATCTTTTCGTTTAACTATGAAAAAAGCGCTTGAAAAACAGATTTTAATATTAGATACTTATTGGTGAGGTGAATCTCTTGTTTTTAGTTTTTATGTAATTATATCTTGAAAAGATATATTTTTTCTTGATATATTACAGAAGTTATATTATTTTTTCGGCAACAACCATCTTACGATCGACCCACACTGTTAATCGTCAACAGCCTCATAGTATAAATATGAAACTGCGAACAAAAAACATGGTATCGATACATTACGATAGTCGCGGTCACGAAAAACCAGTGGTGTTTCCT
Source organism: Pherbina coryleti (assembly GCA_943735915.1). Taxonomy (NCBI): domain Eukaryota; kingdom Metazoa; phylum Arthropoda; class Insecta; order Diptera; family Sciomyzidae; genus Pherbina; species Pherbina coryleti. The sequence goes on along the minus strand of CALSEO010000010.1, from coordinate 2,388 downwards.
CATGTACACCAATTCCCTGCTACTCAGTTAACTTGGAGCAACAGTGAAATTGACATTCATGGTTAGGAAACCCATCGGTAGTCTCTCATGTGAAATCTCACACAAAGAGGCTAATGTTTTATATTGTTTATAATTTTTTTCAATTTAATTTTTTGGTTTTAAAATTCTTTATAAAGGTGAGAATCTTGGTGTGAAAGGCAATCATTTTATTGCTAAAGAGCATCAACACCGCTTCTCTTTAGCCGCCTCGTAAATCCCCACAAAAACCTAAAAGATAAAATTAAGACGGGTAACCCAAATCTCCCCTATAGTTTCATCCAAAGTCACTCATTGCAAATGGTGACTAATGGACCAGAGGAAAATGTGGCATTACGGTAATATTAGTAAATGTGGGTTTGCTCTCAGAAGGAGATTTAATGACAGAGGTGGCCATCCCGTTTTTTTTAAGGGGTTCACTCTTTTTTAAGTTTCCTGTCATCCCCAAAAACTTAAGATACTTAATATTTATTGTTAGTATTAATACATACATCCGGACTTACATACTAAGTCCCAGAAATACTGCATGGGACAAGAATGGCACTAAACTACTTTTTACAATGTCGATCGTTATATAAAGGCTACGAACATTAATGAGGTATTTACAGTTAAGAAAACGATAAATACTTCCTCAATATCCTGCCTCAACGTTCTCCAATTGTCAGACAAGGTTGGATTTTATCTAATTAAACAAGCCCCACAGAAAAAGGTGAATCAATGGCCGCCCTCAGTCGAACCTCATTGTGGCCATTGGAGGTTATGGACTGTAGCCTTCCTAAAGACACAGCTAGATCTTACATCAAGTTCATTGATATTTTTAGGCAAAGTGTTTCGACACTTCGTTTTCACCAAAAGGCTGCGAGGCATTCCGCAACCTTTGTTAAAAACGGAAATCGAAACTTTTAACAAAGTGTTCGAACACTTTGCCAAAGGGAGCTAAAGACGGGGTAAATAACTGAAAAAGCCACTAAGTCCTGTCAAAGTTAGTAGTCACCTAACTATACTCAGAAGTGTGAATAAAAAATAATTCATTCACACCTAGTACAATTAAAAATTTGAAATGAGAACAATAGATCATTCTCATTCCAATTATAGCTACTGTCCTCTTTTTCTTTCTATTCTAAATCTAACTCTTTTCTTATAAAATTTAAGAAATAATTTCTTAATAGACTTGAAAAATATATTCCTTGCTTAAAATCAACCAAATATGCTGTCAATCCAAGGTCAAAAAACATCATCGACTGTTAATATTAATATTAACATTCGTAAATATTTCAGACTCTAGATGAGACCAGAAGTGATTAAAAGACAGCAAAAAATATATAAATAATGTTACAACATCCCCAGTTGGTTAACCAAAAAAAATTTTGGATTCCAACTGTCGATATTCCACATTACATATACCTATCTCAACTATTTAAAAAAGAAGTCTTGGTGGGAAAAGGATTCTTTTTGGATTATTGGGATAGGATTTCATTGTTAAGTGGGAGCTTAACAATAAAAATGAGGGAATCTGAAAAGAAGAAGGAGAAAAAAGAAGTGAAAGAAAAAAGGATGAAACGAACTAAAAAAATTTTAATGTTTTTTTTAAAAAATATGCCGTTAAGGCGCATGGGCATTCCTTGAAGTACTTTTCGCTTACTGCCAGGTAAGCTCATCAGAAGGATTTTTTTAAAAAGTTATAATTGTCCTATCAGAACCTCTAAAAGCTGAATGCTATGCATTCGAAATAAGCTATTGCTAATCGAGAAGAACATTCGTGACCAAACATTTTCATAAGCATTTTCTTTTGCACATATAATTATATACAAAAAAATAAAAAAATGCTATATACGCATTCGCACACACAATCATTGAACATTCTCATCAAAAAGAATAAAAATTTTTAAATAGAAAAATGAAATTATTTTTGGAATTGACAAGATAGAAATAAATAGTAGAAAGCATTAGGAAAGAATTAGAAAAAGAGTTGGTATATTTTGGTTAGATATATATTTGGAAGAGTTCGCATACTTTTTTTTGTATGATAGAGATTTTTGTGTATTTTTGGAAGAGTTGATGTTTTTTGGTAAGGTTTATTTTGTAAGGTTTATTTATTTTTTTGTATGTATGGTGGGGATTTTTTTGTATGTATGGTAGAGGTTTTTTTATATAAATGGTAGATATTTTTTTGTGTATATGATTAAGATTTTTTTGTGTATATGATTAAGATTTTTTGGTAGGGGTATTTTTGTGTATATGATTAAGATTTTTTTGGTAGGGGTATTTTTGGTGTTTTTTATATATGTTAGAGCTTTTTTAGGTAGAGTTTTTTGTGTTTTTTTCGTGATTTTCTTGAGTTTTTTTGTTATA